>NNCF01127304.1:6162-42833 GCA_002313205.1 Laupala kohalensis
CATCAGAATTTATCATGGGACTTGAAATGTTATTAATTTTTGGAAACCTGATATGTCTTATTGGATTATTATGTCTTGAAACATATTTTAATGATCAGTATTAAAAGCATTCAACAACACTGTTAAGCGGAGGAATCAATACAATTTCGCCAGGTGTAATAAACACAAACCTCCTCAGTGGTTCATAATGAGGCTTCATAATGGACTCTTGACATTTTCGATATGACTAACAACCAGTTCCTTGGAACTGTATCCACACAAAGTGCGGTTCTTGTGAACCATTAATTCAAAGAGGGCTTCGAGACAGCCCTCGTACCCTCTCTAGTGTCGAGTGAAGCCACCAATTAGTCGAACAGCCAACCCTTCACCGGTTCACCTGTGCAAGTTCGCGACTACTGAGGGGAGAGGTAACACCGGAGGGGGGAGGGGGAGAACGATGCGTATTCAGGAGGCGGTGTCTTCAGTGCAATTAACAGAAGCGAACCGCGATGCGTCGGCGAAGACTAAACAAAGCACTCTACTCCATTCCGACTCGGAGAAAAAATGGTTCACTTAGCATGTTATAATCCATACGTAATCTTACATTATGAGGTTATACTACAATCTCGAGGAACAATGAACGCTCATTAATTCTTACTCTAAACTAAAATATATTCTTTATCTTGAGGAATATTAATTGTTTACAAGATTATAACCACTCAAATTGCAAAATTGTGCCATTACTCATAATATTTCAAGTTGAGAAACGCCAGGAGATAAGGAAGGATGGTCGGAATATTTGAAATATCTTTCAATGACGTACATTATGTAGCGTGTTACCTAAATAGCAGGAATATCACATGGAAATAGCATTAACTTTAAGTGGCGAGATTATTTGGACGTTACTTGAAAAAAAATTGAAATCTTTAGGTTCATTAACTTGCTTTTCAATTGATGTGTAACGTCGGCGTCAGGACCTGCCATCAACTTGCGAAATATTAATAGCTCTTTGTATTTCCCAAGCTGTTAAGAATATTACAATAAGTGGTCAGCGCTAAGACGGACGTGCGACGAGTTTTCCGTGTGGAGGTATTGTTCGAATGAACATCGTTCATCTTAAGGAAAGTATGTACCAGTGTATTCGAAGAATGCAGTCGGCGACGCTGACCCACGGGGGTTCAGGTGTATCTAAATTAAAGACGAATTTCACGAAGAAATAATGAAGAACGAAAAGGGTGTTTGCGAAGCGCCTAGGTGATGCTCATGACGATTCGTCCTCTACGGCGCGTCCTCTGCATTCCTAGAAGCAAAAAGGGTGACACGGTGGTGGCGAAGGCGTGGTTGTTCACTGATCACGTGACGTCTGGTACAGGATATATTGGGAGGAGTGAAGCTTCTCGATGATTCTATACAAAGGAACGTAGAGATCCGTCAGCACGGACAAGTGGCTGTACTAAGTTTTGGTCGTGGAAACCAGATTGTTTGTTAAGGCTGCTGCGGTAGACTTAATGAACTCATTACTAGGTGCGAGGGTCGTAACTAGTATCAGTTAGTTGTTGGGTGAAAACAACTTATCTTTTCGAAAGAACCGATAACCTGAGGGTTTATTAAAATCTAGTTGTCTTCAACTATATTTTACAAAGTATAAACGATGCTCTCTCACAGCATTATTTGTCTAATAAACGATTATTAGATGTATTGATGATCTTGGGAGTTTGTCTGTAAACAATTCATATTTCATGTAATTTGTAATAAATCATTATTTATTATTATTACACGTGAGTTTTGTTACTCTGGCTGGTGGCAGCGACAAAACTACCATAGGGATTTTGGTATGTATGTGGACCCCCTTCTACCAAATAAATAAT
Source organism: Laupala kohalensis (assembly GCA_002313205.1). Classification (NCBI taxonomy): domain Eukaryota; kingdom Metazoa; phylum Arthropoda; class Insecta; order Orthoptera; family Trigonidiidae; genus Laupala; species Laupala kohalensis. Next base: position 8,010 of record NNCF01127304.1, read on the forward strand.
AACAACACATCACGGTTTGAGGTGTGATGTTACATGATGCATTTGAGAATTTATCTAACGATGTGAGATGTTAATTATCACACAAATAATTTAGGAACCTAATACATTTCGAAAACTTTGATAACTTCATGTAATAGATATTAATAATCATCATTACAGGTGACGCAGTTCTTAGATATTTTTGAAAATATGTAAGAATGTGAGACTTTACAAAATAGTTTACAGTACAATTTTATTCATAATTCTCAATGTTAAATTTACTTTCTAAAATGCTGAGTGTGATAACATACTTGTTTTACTTTTAGTAAGTTGAAAATAATAATGCTTTAAGATCACAGTTCTTAATGACGATACTTGTCTTCATTATGTGTTTAAATTATTAGAAAGTTTCTTCGAAAATGACAAGAAGGTAGGAAAGTAAACATTTAATTTAGTGTTCTATTTCCTTGTGTTAGAACCATAACTGTAACAGAAACAAATCGAATAAGTACTGTAAAAATAATGATTTTGCGTTACTTCAGTGAAATTTTCGCACCTATTATTTTGTAATACAGATATTTTTTAATGAGTACTTAAAATAAACAATGAAACTGATTTTTACACAAAAATACAATAACTGTGAATGAATATGTGTATTATTTCTCAAAGTGTCAACATTAGATTTTTTTAGAAGAACATTTCAACAACTGTCTGTGTTATGAGTGGATAGCACTTTAATTCAGTGTATTATTACATTACATCATCATGATCTACGGGTGATTCGGGATAATGGCTCATTATATCCGATTTTCCATACACTCGTATTTCCTTTGTGTATTTCCACTGTTGCAGATCGCTCGACGGATCAGATGGAGTTAGTATAATTCATGTTTCAGGCAGACCATTCGTTACGTGAAATGTCTGATCAAAGATTGCATGTGCTGAAGTAATTTATCTTAGAGCGCATAATTAATATGTCGGCTGGATGGATGGGACAATGAGAAATACTAGACAATTATTTTCAGGAAAAACAATTTACCCATTCACAAGCTAACAGAACACAGACACGATTGGAAAGAGTGAGCTAGTACTGGCGTCACAACAAGCGTTCAACGTCAAAAAAAAATCAATATCGGGAAACTCTTTTGTGACGCTGCGGGTTTTGGCCATGTTGCAGCTCCGGTAATTCTTTTAAAGGAGTAATCACTTCAAAAAGTTTTGCATGAAAAACGAATGACCAATTAGGGAAGTTATGGCGATTTACAACCCAATTCCAAACTGAAATTGACGCAGTTACATTCACGAGGAAAGAGACCGTTGCATGTCACACTGAATTTCCAGTATTGTTCTATCAAATGATATGAAAGTTTGGATCCAACGATGACATTGTGGAGATTTCGTGGGACGAATCTGAACTGATTTGTGGCCACGATTTTTCAGACTTTCGGGATATGTGACGTCAATTTTGAAGTATTGTTTATGCCAAAACATTTTATTCGATTTTGTATTTAGTAGTGTTATTCGCAGACATTGTTAATTTCTGTCGTTCTGCTACATTATCGTGTCTAAACCTTCTACAGACAAGTGTTCGGTATCAAATAAATTATGAGTTCATCGAGGTTAAATCTTGCAACATTGTGTGATTGCGAATTCCACGAAGTCGTGTACAATCATAGGTTGCACAAACCAATGTCTTACCATCATTATTCTTCTTGACATCATTTTCCTAGAGACCTAGGCCATTTCACTACCAATCAATATTGCCTAAGAAGAGCAAGGGTGGCGGTGCTTCGAAGAAACCTTCTCCGAGAAGGTGGTGAACGCCATCAATGCTATTTACCCAATGCTATTTAAATTTTGTTTATTAGATAGTGAGGTTAAAGGCATCCCACTTGATCTTTCACCTAGGCACATGACATGGGCGAATAAATTGAATGGTATAGATGTTAGCCAGTCAAGGTATTTACGAACCAACATACATTGTTCCAATGCACATGAGAAACGTTTTTATTCGAATTTCTTTGATCCTTATTCACCGTCTTCACCTGTTTGAACATATCAACACGTATTAGCTCATGCACCGTTCCGACTTTCTCCCTCAACGTCCCTCCGTCCCCATGCGTCGTCAAAGAAATCACATGGAGATGAATTTGTGAGATAAAACCCAGCTGAAAGTCTCTCCCGTAAACTTCATTTGTGTTGAAAACATCGAATCCGCTCAAGTACTTTTGTAGTTTTTTAATTTTTTTTTCTATATTAAGAGTTATTGCCATACTGCTGAAGGGAGAGTTTGAGCATTCTGGTATCCAAAATAAACAATCGTTCAATTTGAATTCAATTCATCCTCTCTTTGAGCAGTACATTGGATGGAACCGGCAGTATTTTGATACCCCAAATCTTTAATTGTTTCCATTACAAACATTAAATTTTTTTTAAAAAGCTAAGTAAAAATATACCTAATTATGTTGACATACTTTCTATACAGTAGTGCATATTCTTTCATTAACTTTCTTGCTAGTTCTTCATCGAATCTGACACGCTGAAATATATGAAACTCATTAATGCGTCTAAAAAGTCACGCTTACTATTCTCCTCCTGCGTTCCTTTGCTTGTCTTTATTTTTCAGTTGTAATACATTACTTATTTAAAGGATTGAAATCAAATAGATCGCATCTTAAGCAAAATAATAATGTGCTCAATGTTACTCTCTTTGTTTAAGGTCCTTTTCAAGTTCATCGAGGTTAAATCTTGCAACATTGTGTGATTGCGAATTCCACGAAGTCGTGTACAATCATAGGTTGCACAAACCAATGTCTTACCATCATTATTCTTCTTGACATCATTTTCCTAGAGACCTAGGCCATTTCACTACCAATCAATATTGCCTAAGAAGAGCAAGGGTGGCGGTGCTTCGAAGAAACCTTCTCCGAGAAGGTGGTGAACGCCATCAATGCTATTTACCCAATGCTATTTAAATTTTGTTTATTAGATAGTGAGGTTAAAGGCATCCCACTTGATCTTTCACCTAGGCACATGACATGGGCGAATAAATTGAATGGTATAGATGTTAGCCAGTCAAGGTATTTACGAACCAACATACATTGTTCCAATGCACATGAGAAACGTTTTTATTCGAATTTCTTTGATCCTTATTCACCGTCTTCACCTGTTTGAACATATCAACACGTATTAGCTCATGCACCGTTCCGACTTTCTCCCTCAACGTCCCTCCGTCCCCATGCGTCGTCAAAGAAATCACATGGAGATGAATTTGTGAGATAAAACCCAGCTGAAAGTCTCTCCCGTAAACTTCATTTGTGTTGAAAACATCGAATCCGCTCAAGTACTTTTGTAGTTTTTTAATTTTTTTTTCTATATTAAGAGTTATTGCCATACTGCTGAAGGGAGAGTTTGAGCATTCTGGTATCCAAAATAAACAATCGTTCAATTTGAATTCAATTCATCCTCTCTTTGAGCAGTACATTGGATGGAACCGGCAGTATTTTGATACCCCAAATCTTTAATTGTTTCCATTACAAACATTAAATTTTTTTTAAAAAGCTAAGTAAAAATATACCTAATTATGTTGACATACTTTCTATACAGTAGTGCATATTCTTTCATTAACTTTCTTGCTAGTTCTTCATCGAATCTGACACGCTGAAATATATGAAACTCATTAATGCGTCTAAAAAGTCACGCTTACTATTCTCCTCCTGCGTTCCTTTGCTTGTCTTTATTTTTCAGTTGTAATACATTACTTATTTAAAGGATTGAAATCAAATAGATCGCATCTTAAGCAAAATAATAATGTGCTCAATGTTACTCTCTTTGTTTAAGGTCCTTTTCAAGTTCATCGAGGTTAAATCTTGCAACATTGTGTGATTGCGAATTCCACGAAGTCGTGTACAATCATAGGTTGCACAAACCAATGTCTTACCATCATTATTCTTCTTGACATCATTTTCCTAGAGACCTAGGCCATTTCACTACCAATCAATATTGCCTAAGAAGAGCAAGGGTGGCGGTGCTTCGAAGAAACCTTCTCCGAGAAGGTGGTGAACGCCATCAAGAGTCTTAAAGAACGCGGCGGTTCGTCGCTTCAGGCGATCAAGAAATATCACAACACAGTGGATCCAAATTTGGATACACAGCAGAAGATAATTTGGTTAATATCTGTCATGCCATTTAGATAACAAATTTAGATTAAATAAAAAACTAATCTTCACAGTTACGCGAAAAAACAGAGCGTAAATTTCTAGAGCATTAATATAAAACAGAATTCTATTATAATTGTAATCAATATAATACTGTATCAAATAATCATCATAAATTGGCCAATCATAGTATTATGAAGATCGATAGCGTAAAAAATCAATATTTTATCGAACGTTTTTGATATAATAACAAAATGAAATATTTTTCAAAAGTAAATCTTACAATCTACACTGTAAAATATTTACAAATAAGTTATAAATACAAATATTTACGTAGTTATTATAGTACTCACAACTTCATAAAAATGTAATATATTTAGACGAGTTACTATTACCCTTCTGAGGATATATCCTCATAATCGGACATTACTTAACATCTCCGCTCCCAAACCTCTAATTCCCACAAACCAACCATGAAAACAACATTGATATAAAAACAAATCGTTCTTGAACATGAACTATCTCAAGAGTCAAAGGACGAATATGCTGTTATGTGAGAGAGTAGAAAAGTAGAGCAATATCTCTAAGTCAAATGAGTATTTTGTCACATTTCCGTAAAGTAGTATTAACAAAGATTAATAATAATAATAATAATAATAATAATAATAATAATAGCCTATTGTCAAAAAAAGAAGTTTCAAGCTGCGTATAACCACATGGAGGACAATAAAGTAATTTATTATTCGGAAGCAAACAAGGGACCATCCCATCAATTCCGATGAAGGACCCTAACACGGAGGCGGATTTAACATTTCAGCTCACTCCTAAGATAAAAATAAATATAGTTTGGTAGGTATTTTAATATTGACAGGATACCAACAATATTGCAGTTAATGAAACACAAAAAAGTTATTTCAGAATTACGCATTTTTATCAAAGTACCCGAAGAAAAACCCGTTCCAGGAAGGGGATACATATTATACTCTCTACAGTCGCATTCGTCACACTGTGCTCTGTTTACGTCGACGCCATTACCGCGCGGCGTCGCTGCGAGTACCGCCACTAACAGCGAGCGACGCGACGCCGGCGTCGCTTCACACCCGTTCTATCAGCGCAGCTTGTATTTCGGGGGATTCCAAGTGAACAATAAAAGCCAGTCCAACAAGCAGGCGTCTCGAAAAGGATTGGGGACGGCGAGAGGGAGTGCAGGGGAGGGGGAGACGAATTCGCGATGCAGTGAGCACAAGAGGGTGATTAACAAGACCCGGGTCTCTCCCTGCTTCATCTACTCCCTCTCCTCTCTTTCTTGAATGAGGGTATAGTTCCCGGGCGTCAGGCGTCGGGCTTGTTAACGCCTCCGAGTCATTACCTCAGAGTTCCACGCTGGACAACAACCGCCCTCGCTCGGATGAGAAGGTAATCTCTGCTCGAGTTAAGTCTCGCGTGCTGTCGCCAGAGATAAAAAGTGCATCGGGCACTATGTGAAGAGAATCATTTTCAAAGTTGATGAATAAAGCAAAAAAATTATCTCGCTTTCAGTTCATATTGTGTCGGAGCTAACTCTAGAATAAAGTTTTCAATGCAATAATTTTAAAATTTCATTGAGTAATGGTAGATGATAGATCGAGAACAAAGTCAAAATAAGTCACATTGACTGTCGAAGATTAGTGATCACGATCCATTGATTAAAACCGGTTTTCCAATTGCATCGCAGTCATTATAATTACATTATTATTACAATTTATAACTGGTATTTAAACCAAAATGCCTCTATTTTCTGAAAGGAAACTTTTTTTTAATGTCTTCCCTTTTGTCTAGTCATTCTTAAGCAAATGCCACAAATAAGATGTCGTAATGAGCATTAAGATTCCGCCCCTATCCAGTAAAAAATTTTCGGTTTGCCTAGCGTGCCTTGAATCAAATAAGACTGTAAATTGTAAAGCCAAACAAACTACTTCTGCACACAAGTTAACTGTACTATGAGTATTCCAGCACGCGCTCATAAGCACACACAAAACAAGTTTCTCGCATATCCTCTCAGATCTCAACATAACCTCAAATCCAGACCAGAATCCACCGTGGCCTTCCCCCTAGCGTACATCATACGCAAACAGAGGCGTTGTAACGTACTACGCTAGGAGTGTTAGTGTACCTCTTACTTCTGAGCATGCACAGAAGCAACTTAGATGTGGATAGCGTATACGGTAGCCCGCTATGCTTAAACTCCCTAATAACTTCTCAAGTGATACTTATTTTTACATACTGTACATTTTAATTATTTCTAATCAAATAGTTATAAAAACATCACCAATTTATAAAAATATAAATAAATTATTTGAAGGGATACTCCATTTGTTATAATAATATAAATAAATTTTTATTTTTGTTGGTATTAAAATTTTTGGACAATAAATTGATAAGTCTAAAATTCATATACTATTTATCACCAAAAGATAAATATAAATGTAAAAACAAAAAAGGGATTTTAATTATAATTTTTCATAATCATTATTTTATCTCAAAGAATCGTATATACAAGAAATAAGAACTACACCCAGTCATGCAAGATAAATACCAAGATCAGCAAGACCAACAAGACCAAGACCTACACTCGATGTACAAGACCGGGATTAACTTTGGCTATGTTTACACGCAACCCTAAGAGCTGTTCAACGCAATTGGTCCGATGAAGTGGCTGTGTAAAGGCACACCTAGCGGTCTAACGTAAGACCCGTAAGAACCGGGCCAATGGGTCTTGTGCAGGCGCATGCTTCTTGTAAACACCATAGTGGTCCAGCGTTGATCCCAAATTGTTCTATGTAGATACTTGTATTCTGTTCAATTAGATTAATCATATTAATAATATAATTGCATTCAAAATCGCGTGTAAACGCAAGCCCATTGGAGTGGTCGTAAGATAGGGTAGTTCAATACCAGACGTGTAAACGTAACCATTATTAGAGAAAGACTAACACTATTTGGTTTTGCGAATCACAGTCAGTTACCTCCTCACAGTCCACGCAGATATGACGTAGTGGGACGTCACTGCGTGCAGTGACGCAATCTCCACCATGGAGGTGATGGTGGGACACATCAGCGGATATCAATATCCGTCTGTCCTATCGCACCTTGGTGTATGAACGTCGTTCTTGCCGCGGTCGACGCTGAGGAACGCCCTACTCCTAATGCTGTTTGATAATGAGTGTTTACTTGACAACGCAACCGTGAGAACTGTGTGCTATTGACTCCGCAGATACCGTGTCTGAGAGAATCTGAACTGCGATACACATGAATTTTATTAATTTAGAAACATAAAAGCGGTGCAGTGAATCAGGAAATGGATGCATGACAATCTCAAAAAGCAAATACCGAAGCTATTCGGATCTGAATGCGAGTACCAGAGGATGAGACAAAAATTATGTGCTTATTAGACGGAAGGGGAAGTAAAAAGTTTGCTGGCCATTTGAAAACGTGGCACATTTTCGCACAAATTGTTAATATAGGTCAAATGCATAATTGACTCTACTTTTGTCGGATACCTAACGAACAGCTATAAAGAAGGACTTCATAATTTGTGCAGAGTGTTTCTGGAAAAATTACTTCTTTAACTCTAGTTTCTCTATATAAATAACATATGTAGGTATCAACACTGCATTGAGTTTTTATTTACAGCCAAGAGAAAAGAAGGAAAACTTTGGCATGCTAGTTTAGGAATAACATACGAGTATATGCATGTTATGAAAGAATATCACGGGTAGGGCTATGTATGTATAGATATATATCAAGAAGTGCCTAACAAGGGAAAAAACAGAGGTGGAGAATTACGCCTAAAGCGTCAATGGCAGAGTGTGTCATGCCCGAGGATTAAGAGAGGGAATATCAAAATCCAGTAAATACTAGCGGGAGATTTTGGACAGTTAATATTTGAATGAAAATAACTTCGGCGAATTCAACGCGTATATAATGGAAGAGAACAAACTAAAGAAACAATCAGTAGAATAGTTAGCACGAGTTGAAAACTTGTGAGTGTGTCGCCTGTCCTAAGTAACTGCTCTTGTGAAACCGTATCCCGCGGTGGTGATGAAACCCCAGCAGTAGAAGATCGTTGGGGGAAAGCTAAGAAGGGAATGCCTTTGGAGAGGTTAGTAGAGATTGAACGAAATGGTGTAAATTGAGAGAATTTGCAAAAAGAACAAGTTGAAAAAAATGCGGGAAGCTTTCAAATAGGTGAAATTCCGGAGGGTAATGTAAATTTACAAGGATTAATGTAATATGGAGAAGCAGAATTGTGGCGAAATGTAGTATGCATGAATGTTATTAATGAGTGTTAATTTAAAGGAAACTATCAATAGAATAGAAAAAATGATAACAGGGGTGAACCAGGAAGAGAAAGGAGTATATGTATTATTAGTGAATAAAATCGTTCACCGTGTCACAGAAAAAATTCGTAACCAAAATGAGGTATTACTAGACGAAATCTAAGTAACTGATGGGACACACATGAAATGGTAAAGGCAAGAAGAAAATATTAGAGGGAAAATTGAAAATTTAGAAGGAAAAGTGGAAAGTGTTGACATGCCATGTAACTTGAGTCACAAAGTCGGGAGTATAATGAAAAAGGAGATCAGACGACAGTTTTCACAAACAGCAAAGAGTACAACAAAACAAACAGAAAGTGATAGAAAACCAGTACTCTCTCCTAGAGGATAAAATAACTACACAGTTCGTAGATCTTCAAGGAAAAACGAGCGAGAACAAATGCAGAAAGATTGAAATGTAAGAGGCCAGAAAACAAAACGCTTTTAGTGGAAAATACTAATAAAATAGATAGGACTGGAAAATAATTTTGGACACAATAGGTAATTAAATGAGTGAATGAGGTTATACACATAGAAAGAAGGCTACTAGAAACGAGGATAGGGAAGTTGTATTGTTGTTGCAGATAGGGAAGCAGAAAAAATTGAAGAATATGATGACAGAGGGGATGGAACTAGGTAGTGACAAAAGAATTATACCAAGAATCATTGATTGGGGAATACCTAACAGTAAGGAAAATTCAGAATTGATTGAATATTTATGAGAACAGAATTTACAGAACAGTAATTTCGAGAAGGGAGAAACTTTCAGATATATGTGAATAATACGGAAATTTCGAAATCATAGGCGCAAAGGAGGATATGCATAGGGTTAACGTCTTATAGATTGGAAGAGCATTTAGAACCCATAAGATGCTTCAATTGCCACAGATACGGGCACTTGAGCAAGGTATGTGTGTAGAAGAATGATATCTCGAATTATAGTCCTGAATGTTAATCTACACAGAGGAATGTTACCAAGCCAGGAAGTAATTGAAGTAATATGTAAAGAAAATCCAATGCGTTCCCCTTTCATACAGAACACTAACAGGGAAAAAGAAGTATTCAGCAATGTACATCGTAAATAATGGTATTGAAGTTTTAAATTTCTAAGAACTCAGTGATGATAATGTACAAGCTGGAAAAATACGATAGGGAAATTTAGAAGTTCTCATAGTCAATATTTATATACGATTTTGAAAGAAAGGATAAAAAGTAGTTTTATATCATACGTAAAATCATAGTATCGATGTATGTATATCATTATGGGAGGTGATTGGAACTTAATAACGAAATTACTAGGTGACAGATTAAAGGACATTCGAGGGAAACATATGGAAAAATTAATTTTTGAGAGATTACGAATACACAATATTTTTGGACAAAAAACATTCAAAACAATGTGTAGGAAAACAATAATTNACTTCACAGTAACTTTCACAATAAATTATGTAGACCTTAATAAAAATGTTCGGAGAAAAATTACAACGAACTGGAAGAAACTAATTAAAGAAAAAAGAAATAGATTTGAAATAAAAAATACACATCTTCGAGAACGAAAAGATGACAGTGGATGAATTACAGCTAACGATACTTCGCATATCGAGTGAACATGACAAGAGGAGAGGACATGGACGCTTCTTGGGGAAAAGTTTGTGGGTTAAAAATTTAACAATATTGAAAAGGTAGAAAAATAACTTACGACGTAGATATCAACGAAGCAAAAAAGGAACGATTTTGAGAAACAGATTAAGAGAAGACTACAAAGAATGCCTTCGCGAATATCGGGATACGATTCGGGACAAAGAAGAAAAAGGAATGAAGTGAGTTCATAGCAAACTGTATGCATAAAATCTTATGAGGATTGCCGTACGCTATATGAAGAAAAAAGATTAAGACAAAAGCGGTCTGGAATACTGTAAAGGACAATAATAGAACCGCTACAGAATGGGTAGATACTGGGGAAACTTTACTAGAGAATATACTAAAGGACTAGGAAGCTGCATTTGGAATGAAAATTACGAATCATGGGATACTGATAGGTATATGGATGTTTCCGGGGTACTCATTAAAGATATGAAGATAGGGAATGGTCATAGTTTTGAGTCTGTATTACTAGTCTGTATTACAAAAAAAAATTGACTCGGTATCAAACAAAATGATAAAGGGTTTCGAAGAAAGCGTAAAAAAACTAACGGATATATGAGGCCGTCAGTGCAAAAGTGGACTAACTCAATTTTTTATCTTCTGTGTTATGTATTTCAATTGATTCAAAAGATGTTAAATTCTGAAGCAAACATTTATTTTTCAAGTTTGACGCTTAATTGAAAGATGGCATTACAAAATTCATTTTTGCGTTATGTTTGGTTGCTATGATAGCGAATGCAAACGTGGCCTAAGCCAGTTAGGTTCGTTACTCTTGGTTTAGGTCATCGTTGCCTATTGTAAAATCAGTGATTAGGTAGGTTATGTCAACAGCTGATAATAGCTATTCTAGTGTGGCGGAAGCTACATAATAAACAAACTTATAATTACCAAAGTCACTCCTAGAAATCTGGGACTACAACAGGAGACCTGGTTTATTATGAGTCAACCCCTTGCTCTTGTTTTCTGTCCTTGTTAGATGGAGTCCACTCCGAAATTTCGCACGAGCTAATTGCCCACGTACCTGCGTTGTATTAAATACATTGATAACCTCGTATTATATGTTAAAAGTTATTTTATGTGATTCAGAGCTCCACTTTGAACTATAATTCGATGCTACCGGACCAGTGGATGAACTTTGAGTATTGTACATGTGAGTAACATTTATCTTATCAGGAACTGATTAAATTCTACTGCAAGACTAACGACTTTTGACAATGAAACTTTCATGTAATTAATTATGCACGTTGCTAGTTTTCTTAACCTACATTAAATAACTGGTTCTTTTAATTGAATTCATGTATTCGTAATTTTCGTTAGTAGATTAATCATAGATAGCTTCTTTTTATAGATCTTGTGGAGGTTCATCTAGGACACGTTGCATAGGTTGAAGCAGAAGTTATCGATCAATTTTGAACTATAACAACTCCCCCACAATATATTGGTGACCTCGACGTGATTTGAAAAGGATTAGAAATCCCGACGATATCTTAATTCGTCAAACTTACAATTTTTTACAATTATTATAGTGCTTGTAACTGGTACGTTGATCTATTGTTTTACTATTTGTCTGAGTTGCTAACGAGTCTCACGGACGTAATAACATTACCATTTTCAGTTGTAAAATCGAATTATATTAGTTCTAATGTGTCAACTGATAATACTTATCTCCCTACTACGAAACAAATTTCGCATTCCACTACGTTTCCGCTACTTTGCTTTTGGAAAGACAAACAAACCTATAGCGCGGTATGCTCTCGCGGAAGCACAATTCAACGCGAAGGGGATACATTCCCAGTTTCAGAAACACGTTAGTATCTTAAACAATCTGGATGGCAGTATTATTAGGGAAATAGACGAGACTTTACCTGGAAGACTGAACGCATACGGTGACATGAAGCAGTTCCTGATAAGCCAATTCACAAACTCGCAAAGAGCGAGAATAGACAAGATTCTTTCCGCCGAGTCAATTGGTGATCGCATTGAATCCGCGTTTTTAAGACATTTGCGGAACCTGACCGGAACCAAGCACCAAGATAATACATTTTTATTAGAAATCTGGCTGCGTGCACTTCCTGTACAAATTCGGGCCATTTTAGCAGGATTGTACACAAAGGATGTCACGAAATTGGCGTTACAAGCTGACAAGATCGCCGAGGCTTTCCCATCATCTACAACGGTAGCCGCTACGCAGGGAAACCCATCAACTTGAACATCAAATGTGGGCCTCCCGATCACGACATGGAGGTGTCGAAGCTTTCCAGGCGTCGACCGCAGGAGATCGCCAGTTCGACTACCTTATGCGGTCGGTCATGATGCTAACCCAACAGATGGCGGAGCTGCAGACGTAGCTCACCAATCAGCTCTACAGAAGAGAACTATTTAGAGGTAACGAAAGGCAACGCAATTTTCACCCACGTTCGCGGTCGCAATGTTTAACTCGGAATGTCTGCTGGTATCACGTCAAGTTCGGAAACGAAGCAGAAAGATGTATTACCTTTCCAAAACTCGAACCGGGACACCCCCCAACTCAAGATTGAAGGGCGATTTTAGTTTTTGTAGTAAATTACCTTGAAAAGAATACCAAACTGCATTTTTTGAATAATTCAGGATCCGGTGTATCGATTTTCCCAAAACGACATTGGAGGTCCTCCGTAGAACCAAAGGGTCTAACGCTAAGCGCTGCAATTTCCGCAAACATCAAAACGTTCGGATCCACAAATTTGGACCTAAACTTAACACTGAGAAGATATTACTCCTGGCAATTTTTCGTAGCAGAAATTGAAGACCCAATTTTAGGTATACTTTTTGGCACAATACTGGTTATGGCTCAACTGCGAAAACGGTGAATTAGTAGACCACTCCACAGGTATCACCACACAAACTAAATACAACCCATTCAAATGTGTGACTATTAAGATAGCGAAAGTTTCTGTTACTTCGCAGCAGTATTGAACAACTTTCCGGAATTGAGTAAACCCTCTGGAGTTCCAAGGGTAATCAAAATCGGTACTGTCCATTACATACCTACGACGAACGGTCCGCCAGTAATCTGTTGCCCAGCAGATTAACACCTGATGAATTAGAAATCGTAAAAAAATAATTCGAGAATCTAGTCCGGTGCGGCGTGGTCAGAACTTCACGCAGTCCATGGGGATTACCATTACATCTAGTAAAGAAAAACGACTTATCACCCATGCGGGGATTATCGGAGGTTAAACGATAAGACAGTACCAGACGCCTACCCCATGAAGNTGAGTAAACCCTCTGGAGTTCCAAGGGAAATCAAAATCGGTATTATCCATTACATACCTACGACGTACGGTCCGCCAGTAATCTGTTGCCCAGCAGATTAACACCTGATGAATTAGAAATCGTAAAAAAATAATTCGAGAATCTAGTCCGGTGCGGCGTGGTCAGAACTTCACGCAGTCCATGGGGATTACCATTACATCTAGTAAAGAAAAACGACTTATCACCCATGCGGGGATTATCGGAGGTTAAACGATAAGACAGTACCAGACGCCTACCCCATGAAGCGCCTTCACGATTGCACTCAATCTGGCTGACTCAAAATTATTTTCCAAAATCGACCTGGCCAAAGTATATCACCAAAGTATATAGTAAACACCTGCTGATATTGAAAAAACTGCGATCGTCACCTCAATAGGATCATTCGAGTATCCGCAAATGCCGTTTGGATTGAAAAGTAGCGCGCAATCCTTCCAAAGATTCACGGATCGTGTAACTACCCTTCGTTTGTGTGTCTATTGACGACATTCTGGTGTACAGTTCTAACGAGGAAGAACACAAACAACATCTTACTTTGCTCTTTCAGCGTTTAAAGGAAAATGGAATTATATTTGGCATTCCAGAGATCAATTTTTTGGGCTATTTAATAAACGTCGAAGGTATCCGTCTTACGGAAGATCAAGTGGCCGCACTACGACAAATAGATCCTCCATCGACGATACGAGGAATGAGGAGTTTCCTCGGCATGATAATCTTTTACAGGAGGTTCATCCCTAAGGCTGCTTACATCGATGCGATTTTAGGAGACAAGAAAAGCGAAGAAAAAAACGTTCCCGAGGAATGATGATCTCCTGTAAGCGTACCCCGCCTGCAAAAAAAAACCTTGCGGATGCCGTTACGTTGATCCACCCTCGCAGCAACGCACAAATGGCGTTATTCACCGATGCCTCGTCAACGCACATGTGCTTCTGTTTGCAGCGAAAGGTAAATAGCGAATGGCAACCACTTTATTTCTTTAGCTGAAAATTAAATTCAAAACAAATGCAGATGCCAGCATACTACCGATAACTTCTCGCTGAGTACTATAGTGTACAACACTTCCGACATTGGTTTAAAGGTTTCAAAATAAATTTACGGTTTCTGATCCGTAAAAATGGTTATGCCTTCAAACAGAAACGCGAGAAACTTCCACCACAACAACTAAACCAACATCAATTTATAGCGCGGTTTTCAACAGACATTAAACATATTAGTGGCGACAACAACATAGTAGCTCGCACAGAAGCGATCACCTTACTTGATGATTCAAAACAATTAGTCCTTCTTCAAAGGGAAGACAATAGTCTCAACGAACTGCTTAGATCAAAACCGGATATTTACTTTGAGAAAGAAATTCTAAATTCCTATCAAAACGTATTGTGCGGCAAGGAGAGGAGGTTCATTATAGCCCTTCTTCTGAGAAGAAAAATCTTTGAACAAGTACATAATCAATCACATCCTGGAAGGAAATCAACACAACGGTTGATTAAATCTAAATACTTTTGGCCCGGTCTCAACCAGGATACACAAACGTGGACAAATGCATGCACTTCGTGCCATAATAATAAAATACAACGACACGCGGTTGCTGAAAGTTTTCACAAATTGCCGAAAAGTGAACCCAATTTTTGTCTATTTCCTTCTTCTCTCTCGTTTTTCAGCTATTCTTCCATTACTTTGTTAAAGAATGAAGTTAGACTTCAGTTTTCATTCTGTCTTGAATCAAGGATTAATATTAATTACGTTACCTAAAATAAAAATCTACATGGCTTTTGTTTTACTATACAAAACCTCAAGAATTTCGATAGATTTGTGACACTAACTTATTACTCATAATTGTAAATGTCCCGTTTCCGGATCCGGACCGTGGGGGAAAACTGTCGTACTCGACAAAGCGATGGGTGTATTTATCTGCGCACTGTGACATGAGTGCCGATAATTCGAGTGAATAACATACCTACGTCTCGGTGGGTGTAGAACCCCACACCCCTACCTAAAGGTTACAGAAACTGTGCGTCATACGTTGAGTCCAGTAAGATAGTGCCAATCTACAGCGTTGAGGTCACAATGATACCTTCACCCAATCTGAGTCTCGTTGCGAAACGATTCGTGGAGCTAACACACAGGCCGCTTCGGGAGAAAGACTTAACTTCCGAGGGAAACTGGGAATGGGAGGACGTATTCGTACAGTGAGACGAGAAGATAAGGAGAAAGAATTTGCTCTCATCCTAACATCAGGAATAATGTAGAATCGGTTCTGTTCATAATGCCACAAACTCCTCCCAAAAGACACAGAGAAAAGATTTTGTAATATATTGAGATGTGATATAGAAGTACGTGGTGTGTAAGTATTCAACGACTTTTAGCGTGGGTTCGGGTAGAAATAGAAAAAAAGCAATTTTTTATAATTCAATAACTTTGAGACGGAAACTTAATTAACTCCAAGAGAAAGTCCAAGAATTGTAGTACGGGCATTTTTTGAAGTATTAGGAATTTTAACAACCAGTCCATTGGGTACTGCTTTATGCAGATGTAACAGTTGTGTCCTGTCACAATACGCACATAATACACGCCTCCCCATAACGGTCACGCCTCTCAGCTTTGCCCTCGAGCATAACAAAAGCTGATGGATTTTCATACGCTCACTTCTACGATAAACATACGCCATCGCGTATTTATTTACCAGCCACAGCCCTCTATACACGAGAGTTCCAAGGCATAACGTCAGAGTCATGGCCAACACATTGCAAGGCCTATACAAAGAATAACAAACGAACGCATGGTTCGACGTAAATTCTATGCAAGACGTGAGCACCAACAAATAAATATAAATATTAATCTATAACAGTATCCACTGAACCTACCTCTTCAGATCCAATAGTGTCTGATGTCAGTTAGATGCTCAGCTATCTTTATTCAAGAGAGCGAACCTAGCAACCCAAACAGTCATTCCAATATATTCTGCCTTCACCGCTGGTCTCGATAACGTCGCCTCGACACGTTCTCCGCTCCGAGCCATTCGACGAGCAAACTTCGCTAACCGAATTCAAGCCACATACTGGCAATTACATTCGACACGAATTAATTCCAAGAAGGCACAAAACGCTGAACGCAAGCCAAGCTCCAGCAAAACCATCCAAGACGTCAACCGAATCCGGATCCTTGAAGAATCCAACTCCGAGTACGTCCTGGAACGCGACGCAAGATCACTAAGACGCCACCGCTGGACTCCTCGCGAGAAGTACTTCCAAACGCTCAACCCAGCGAATCGCCGCCGTTGACGCTGCACTTCCCGAGGGTCCGACAGCGCGGACCCATCGCCACGGGCACTGTCTTCTAAAACGCAAGTCCAGGCGACATTCCATGTTCATTGTATGATCGTCTGTCATACGGTGTCTTAGATTCCTTTATTATTTTTAACTGTTCAACCAAGACAGGTCTGCATAAATAAATTGTTCAAAGACCAAGTTGGAAACCAAAGTGTTATTTATTTATCGAACGAAAGAGGAGATCTCGTTGCAAATCAACCAGGTTTCCACACTGCGTAACATAAACAGTGTTACAGAAATATATATGAGGGGGGGGGGAGGGCTTTACGGCTCATGTCGACATCAAAGGTCATTTGTGCCCAAACTATAATTATGTCTAATTCATTGTTAGTAAGAAAGCTCATAATTAATTGTATTTTTTTCCTGTAATTATTCCTGTATATTTTACTGTCATTATATTTCTTATAGTATGTGGGTGGTATGCTGGACGTGCATAGAGTTACCTTTTGTGTTTTATTATTGAATTCAAAAATGAATTATTTGTTTCTGAGTGGGTGCGAACTTTTATTTCGCTTCTTAAAACCAAACAGCTATGAATAGTTCCGTCAGAGACCGAAAACTGGGTCAATGTACGATACTCTTGTGTCTATCTTCATTAATTTGATATTTCAAGGAAAGGACGAGGCACAGTTCGCTTTCAAGGTCAGCGGCGAACACAATTCCAATGAACTAACGGTCTCCTCGTACTCTTGGCATTGCATATTGCAACGCTGTGAGAAACGAAAGTTATTTTATTCCAGAATTATATTCAAGAGCAGAAGAAAGAAGAGTCTCAATTCACTAGCACACATTTTATAAAGAACTTTAGTACCTACAAATGGAGAATCAATCATAATTCAGCTATGTATAAAGATTAGGTCGACGAGGGGCAGAATTGATGAAAGAAGCCCAATGATTGGAGAACTAACTTAAAGACGATTTAATACTTTTTCCCCGAGACCACATCCCCACTATTTTCCCCACCCCATCTCCATCCACATCAACATTTTTGTGTTATAATATTTACTAAATGTACTTCACGAATATATTGTAAATTTCAGTATAACTAGAAGATACAATTGGACTATCTGTTTCAGAACTATTCTTGATTCTAGTTTATGCGTATATTTATTAAAGTTGAACTCTGGTAGTGGAGTATAAATTATGTTAGTGTGACAAGTGAAAGGTTATTACAAAATGTTTGAATTTTTTTATAAATTTTAAGTATGCGGGTTGTCAGCATGAGTAATTATACTGAAAATAATTCATTGAAAGTTGCCTCGCAAATGAAGTAAAAACTGACTTCGAAAAGTTGGCAAACATAATTATGTAAATATGACAAAATGAAAAAATGGATTAAGCTATCAACCTATTATAAATTATGAAACTGCTGTAAAATATGACTGCCTTTAATAAATATATACGCGTAAATTAGAATGAAGAATAATATTATAAATTTGCTATAAATTGATATAAAAATCCCCACTGTTTTTCCAGGTCTTTCTCTGTACACTTCGAACAAATTTATGTGACGGTAATTCGCTTTCTTCCGAAGAGCAAATGAACTCATTGATCGCGACTTTTTCGTGCGGACTTCTCATGAGCAATTTACTTTACGTCATTTGATTTTTCATTATGGATCTGTTGAGAGATAAAACTGTCACAAGATTGAGTAAATGTGCAAACGTAGAAATAAAATACGACATCCTAATATTTTTGCTGATATGTTCCTAATTTGTATAAATAAAAGAATTATTAATTATTTAAGTGAAACAAAACTTTAAAAACTTCAATATAATATTTTTGATAAGCTTATATCTTAATTACACTTTGCTTCATTACCGCAATTTTGCCTACGGTATTTTTGTGCTTAATTTTTGGAGCAAATGTTTTCAATTACGAAAGTTAACCCTTAAAAGCTAGTGATTGTTAAGGTTCAATTACCAAATATTATAATTGTCAGCTGCGAACAGAAACAATTTTGCGCTAAATAATTGTAAAACTCCCGAGTCGTAAAAATGACTTATCTGAAACAAAATACGATACTCTGAAGCGAAAAAAAAAAAAGAGAGTTCTGTCTGTTTCTCTCTTTCTCTCTCCGTCTCTTGCATCCTTTTCTGCGAAACACGAACGTCTCCTCCAATCCACGATGCGAAGCGCGTAGAGGCAATTTCCTCGCGGAAACCTTCAGCAGTCCTCAGCTCAGGCTTCGCAAATATTAGGATTCGCTTGCCTCCCTTCCTCCTTTCCCCCTCTCTTCCTTCTCCCCTCCTCCTTTCCACCCTTTGCCTATATTCACTCGCCTCATCTCTCGCTCCGTAGAACACTTCCATATTTCTACGGAGATATGTGCCGTTCTGCCACCGCCGGCGCCGCAACACGCCTCTCGAAGGCTTACTTCAGATTACGTATTCTGTTTTGGTGCGTTGAGATACGCCTATATTTCAATACACCATTTTCGTTTCATTATGTCGAAGTGAAAGACAAAAAAAGGCGGGTATACAGTATACATTTTGTATTCATACAACTTTTAGTACTGGAAGAAATATCAAAACGGGTAGGAGAATGTATTGTGTGACTTTCTCATTCTTATTTATTTCTTCACGATCGAGTCATGAACAACGAAACTTATTCTTCGCATCTTGTAGGTATACATTTTGAATATTGTATTCTTATCCCTAGATTCCGAACCTTAGTCAAATTGCCGACCTACATTTTTAAAACGCGCTGTAAAGAATTCACATTTGAATATTTTCGTTTTGTTACATTGTATTTGTAAAGAGGCAAGTGCCGTATAAAAGACTCTTTTAACCCTTGAAGGGGAAATACGATGAAAAGTTATTGAACCTAGTTGAATACATCTCTACAGAGAGAGAGAGAGAGAGCACAAATAACTATGCCACGAATGTATTAGTTCCAAGGAATTAACAGACAAATTAGAAATCTCAATTGTTATTTTGACTTAAATAGTTTAGGTTTATTTTCGAGTTAAATTTTAACTCGATTGGGAAAAGAGAAAATCGGGATACTGGATGAAAAAATGCTCTCTATAAAAAGACTGACTGATAATAGCATATAATAGAGTAGAGTTAATACATAATAACATTTCACCAACGGTACACAGAACTCAATAAATGTATGTAAAATATTCTCACAAGGAAATTCAACATTGTTTCCCTCTTTTTTAAGCATTTTTAAGATTGGCGTAATCAATACGAGTACACATTTCTCACTAGTATGTCAAGAATGAAAGTTTAAATCGTTAAAAATAATTATGATGGCCTATATCTGCTTTATCAGATTCTTCATCTAATTGAAGGACACATTTTCATGCAAACTTAGAACCATAACGTCAAAAAAGTTTGGAAAACTGGGTGGAAAGAAATTACCAGTACTAATCCAAAATCAATTTTTTATTTTTAGGAAAACGAGTTATGTTGTATTCTGTTTGAACAGAAAACTCATAAAATGGAGCATAATGTGAAATAGGTCTTGCAGATTCAAGTAAGATTTTCCTTAATACACTTATGTAATTTAAACTTAATTCAAGTGACGTATTCAATACTTTCTGTAAAAATATTATTACGACAAAAATATCGTAAATAGTTCTCAGTTGATGGTGACATGAACAACAGCTTGGAGAAACTGAGTTAAATAGGAACTAGAAAGTATATCAATCAATGCTGTCAATTGGCGATATTGATTTGCGATAAAACAAACAATTTCACTAAGTATTTGAACCACAAAAGTAGTAATTGTTTTAAACTATTATTAGAAGGAAGAAATAAATTCATTCTCAGTATTCCAAATATAAGAATTTTTTCAATCAAAGGGTGGATTGTGTTAAGTGCTTCATTTTGTACTATTGAAATAATTAATTAATCATTATCGTTTGAACGAGACAACGCACGCAAAGAACATAGTTTTATCAATAATTGCTGATTGAAAGACCAGGTAAGTAAAATACTCTGAAAATACCAATGGGATTGAAGTAAACAACACAAAGAGATTAAACGCAAATTGCTCTTGAGATAAAATTGCAAAATATAAAACATAATTAATTACAGATTGAATAAAATTGTAAATTGACTCATGGTTTTTACGTTCCGTTATTTTGAAGGTTGGTAGCTGCTGGATATCGGACGAGTTCCAAATGACTCGCGCCGAACTGGTGATGAAGGTTTTCCACGACTTCGTTGCCTCTAGGCACCGTCATAACAAATTGAATGTTATAGATTCTACTACAGTTTCATAGGTTAATCACGAATTTACCACTCAAACATTGCTTGCTTACGAACACTGGCACTAAAAGATGGCCTACCCACTCTATCATATTGATTCTCATAAATGTTTCACTGACTTGTAACCGTAATTAATACGATTGGTAACTGGCGAAAACATGGCGTAACACAAAATCGTTCATGGTTGATTCACAATAGTTCGTACGAACCCATACTCGGGTTTTGTTTGAACTGAAATTATAGTTTGATGTCACTTCTGTTCAAAATATCAATAAGAATAGTTTAACAACAGGTTCTTTTAAAAACCTGACCGTACGTCGATTGAAAACTGCGGCACCATTGCGATTGCACATCTCACTTGCTACTGACCTGCAACTACCGCGTAAAAACGTGACGGTTCAAAGCATATAGCCAACTATGATGATAAAAATTTCGTGATAATAGCGGCCTCTATTAGACGAATATTTGGTGGTTTCTTGGATTGTGAACATCTTACGTAATATATTACGTATCCTTCGAATTATTGAACAAAGAATAATTTGTTTCGACCATAATAAATTCTCTTCAGTGAATGGTAAAGGAATGCGGAAAAGTGGGATTTACGTGGTCATATTAGTTTGCAATTGGCAACCGTGACACATGAACGGAACTTTGCTTCGGAAAGGTTCGTGGTGGGGACAGGGTAGCCCGGTGCGTCGAGATGATGACAAGAAGAGGGAGGAGGGCACTAAGAACTTTTAGATAAAGGATAAATGCAAAGAATCTGTTGGAATTAAATAAATAATTAAAAACTAGAAAACGTTGGAAAATGGAAAATCTAAATTTCAAATTACGTACTATTATTGAATGAAGTTAGATTTTCAAATGGAAAGCTCACCATTAACTGAGTTGAATGGTACAATTTAACTGGTAATATCATATTGTGACACTAGATGTCTTTAATCGTAGTAATTATTCATATTATCTGTGGAGGATGTGAGAATACTGGCAAACCCGATCATAAAAGATTGCTCAAATTATTTTAAAAAATAGACTAATGAGAAAAATATTATACACAAACACACGCGAAATACTAGCAATATAAATGTAAAATATTTATCATGTGTGTAACCATAAAAAATATAAACATACGACTGAAATCAGAGAGTGGTTCAATGAGTGAAATAAGTGATCAGAATGACTTGGTCACATGTGACAGTTACATATAATGGTTTTAATGTTTGAAAGTATATTTTATTTAGTGTTGCGGTTTCTTTGTTACACTTATCACTCATATTTCTGAGTATATTATAAATCGAGCGTTTCTAAAACTTTGAAGGTATTAGTACAAACTCTTTCTGATTTACAAATCATCAGAATAATTTGGAAAGCGCTTTGTGGCTGAACATAAATTACGTCACGAATAATTTACTATTTTTCAACACCACCTCCCTTCCCTGATGCATCTTTAGCGAACCTCTCCTCACCCATCAACTCCAACCTTAGAGAGTTAGATTCCCTCCCATTAAGAGGTGTTTTTGTTGCCTTTCGGTAAATATGGTGTGAAAAATTTTGTACACCAGTTTAATTGCTCGTCACTCATCGCTGTGTACTCGTACTTAGTGCTTGAGTAGATAAATTAAAGTAACAAACTTTAAGATTGAAAAGCACACTATAAAACTCGCCCTAGAAAATTAAGTGTCTCGTAACGCCAAATCTAACGATATCATTATCACATAAGGAGGAGGGGGGATTATTTTAGATTATATAGAAGGCCCCTTTACAATTACTCAATATTTTACTCACTGCAGAAATACTTTTCGATGCTACGCATTTGAATATAAATCGTGATGATATCATTGGAACCCGTTAATCATCCATTCATTTCGCAAAAGTGAAGTCGCCTTCCTCAATACGCGTGTTCGGAAAGTCGACTGCGCTGTGTGGTATTTATCCACGTATTATCGGCATCGCTCTGTGGATCCCTCCGCCCGCAAATTGATCGATCGATCACGCCCCAGTGAAACAGAAAACCCCTTTTAGAAGCGCGCGTAAACAGGTCGTGGCAGCGCAAAAATCAACTTAAGGGCTGCGACAGAGGCGGTACGGCGCTAATGGAACGCTGGCGCCATCACGACGCGACAGGGTGAGGCAAGCGGATAGACGTAATGCGAGGGTGAGCATGTGATGCAACACGAGCTAGGGGTTGATACATGTGTGTGGATGAAAAGTCAGCGGTGGTCTAGGGGTAGCGTCCTCGTTTTCGCGTTTCCGCTAAGCTGTGGAGTCAGGGTTCATATCCTTCTCGGCCGAATTAGATGAGGTTTTCCTCATCTTCCATGGCAAACCCAACATCTCTCTTTCCAAATTCCCTTACCCAAGTCACAGTAATAGGGGATGTACACGGGGCTAGTGAACCCCGCTTTTCAATACCGCTTCGTGACGCCGCATGGAGACGAAACCCGGTCAAAAGAAATTTTATGGATTATGGGGAATAGTCATTTGTATGTATACAAAGAAATGTCATGTTAAGTTAAATGTATTTTTGAATCGAGAGGTTATGTATCAAATATATACAAACTTAAAAAGAAGCTCTACATAAATTGTCTTAGCATGAATAAGGGGCATAACACTTGTCTAAATACTTAAAAATAATTTTTCACTATATTTAATCAAATTTAGTGGATAAAATTCTTTTGGACAGGTTTCACCTCGGCATACTCCACAATGCGGATACACGAACAGGTGTTGAATAGCGGCTTTCACTAGCCCCGCGCACGTACCCCTTTAGGTGGAAGAGTGGGCCTGAACCTCGCCATAAGGCATGAAATAAATAAATAATAAAAAAGAAAAATCCAAAACTGGGGTCAAGAATGGTAGAAATTTCTTGACTCATGCGAGTTTTACCCAATTTTGAAGTTGTGTGGACTCTCTTAGATTAAGTCTCTGATGGGATAGTTTTAACCCTAGAGGGGTGAAGATATTTTATTCCCACCGAGGGCACAAAATGGACTCCACCTTAAAATTAGTTCGGACGTTTTAAAAAGTGTTTGTTATATTCTATACCTTCTTTTATGTCAAGTATATGAGCGCGAATAAAGAATTATTAACACTGGCATAGCGTTCGTTATCACTTGCAAATTAGGTTCACTTCACCTATTTCTTCGACATTATACTCCGCTTCTGAGGAAGAAGCACAAACATACGCGTTTTATTACCTCATCGGTAATAAGTACTCGCACCTTGGTCACGATATAATAAAGCTCTTGTAGGGAACGCAGTTGAGGACAGGTTCTTTCGAGGAAAAGGACACTTTATCCAAACGACATAAAACTCTCCTTCGATGAAAAGTTTTACCAAATCAACAGTGATGTATTATGATTACGTCGGGTTCCACAAAATATTAAAAAAGGCTAGTAGAAAATATGTACATGGAGGGCTTGTTGGGGAACATATTCTGCTCCGAAAGAAAAATTTAATTTAAAATGAATGATATTGTTCTTTTTGAGCTAAAGTTTCTTCCTCCAACACAAATTACTGTTATCAAAATACTCAAGCTACAAAAATACAAAAGACTAAAGAACCATTTTTTTAAATATGATAGAAAAAGGGATAAAATATACCTTACATTTAACCCTTCTTGGGTTTAACAAATATCTCTGAAATTTTTCGCGGAATCTATATAAAAACTGTCATAAATGTTCCATATTTTATAGAGGAAAGGACGTAAACAAACTTACCTCGGCATTCTCGTCACTCATGAAAGTTATTCAACGAAAACAGTCACAGAACTAGAGGGTTTTAGTCAAACTAGGAACCATTCTTCAAATGCTTTTTTCTTCAAGTTGTTTTTTTTATTTAAAAGGTATAGTTAATAAAACGCGGTTTAAAGATCATAATTCATGAATAAACGTTATAATGACTATTTCAATGTAAATAATAACTTTACTTAATGTTTCATAATTGGTTATGTGCTTGACTCGTAATAGTCTATTGATCAATGTTTCATTATGACTGATCAACAAACATAAAACATGGGTCATTTATAGGTTTAAAGTTAAATGGTTGTTATATATTAAGTTATATTTCTCCTCATCAGTACTGGCGCATTAATTTACAAAGGATTAAATCACAACTTTCTGTAAGTTTAAATTGTTAATCAAGTGGAAACGAGGTTGAGTTATGGAGATATCTCTACTCATTTACGTCATCGAAATTTTCTGTTTTGTGACTCTGTCGAAAACTTTTGGTTTTATTTACATCAATCGCCCGCCAATAAATTAAGAATCGCACAAATTTTGAGGTTCAATTAAACAACGGAATTAAACAACGGAATAACGTCTTTATCGCTTTGAATTCCAAGTAGCAGCAACATAACAATTGTTCTTTCTTAGACACTCTAAAGCGTATATTCTGATAATCCTTTCCGCGTAATATTTCTCTCCAGGGATGTGACGTCACATCCTGAAGAAGCGAGAGGTGAATCTCGTGAAGAAAATAGGAACGCTTCTGAACTCAATTAAACGCTCAAGGTATTTCTCCATTATATTTACATCATAGCCTTTGCATGTGATTAGAAAATCCTTGCGTCGTGGACTTATCAGGTGCTTCGGCCTTCCCTGGTTGCTATCGTTTATTATATTTGTGTTGTTATTGTATGTACATGTCAGATTATACTATTATTTTGATAAATTAATATTTGTACTTATTGTTCGGCCAAAAGCATCTAGAGAGTTATGATGAATTATAGAGCACAGTGTTTTGTAATGTACATAGTATGAGTATTGAACGGTGATAAAAACTATTGATAATGTGAAAATTAGTCAACACATTAAGAATTTTATTTACCAACTGCAAATTTGATGAGCTTCTTTACGAATTACAAATATGTAAGACGTTTCTCCAACATAGTGAATAAATAATTAACATGGAATTAACAAATTAACTGAGAGTAAAAATGATTATTATTTATTACTTTTTACATCATGTTTTTTGTTGTTTTTTTACTTTATGTTCTCACATAGTTTGGCCAGGCACGGTTTGAACCTTCGCTCTGCCGCTCAGTGAAAAGCTGAAGGCGAGACACTAACACTAGACCACCGCTGTCGTCGTCTATTTTATCACTGTTATGAGTTTGAACTACCTACGTCGACTACTGGTTGATAGTCAACTAACGATGCAAAACAAGACTTCTAGAATGGTTACAAGTCGACAATTAAAATTTAAAAAATGTCTCATACGAAAGAAAGTGAATGGTGGAGGAAAATAACGAAACAGCAGAATCCGACGTCAACAATTATAAAAAAATGATGTGAGTAAATTCGAAAGATTTTGATCTTAGCATGCCGAACACTGAATCTTTTACTCTGTAACGCTTTATAGAATTTTTGTAAGAAACTATCCTTCTTTCTTCTACTCTTGTTGGAATTCTGGAATAAAATGATTTCTTTTACTTGGAGCATTGCAATTCGCAGTGCTCGGAACATGGGGAGACCGTTAGTTTATTGGAATTGTGGTGTTCGCCGCTGCCGGTGAAAGCGAACTGTGCCTCGTCCTTTCCTTCAAATAACAAATGTATTAAAGACACTGCCACAGGAATAACGTACATTGACCCAGTTTTCAGTCTCTGACGGAACCATTCACAGTGTTTTATGTCGTCACGTAAAATCAAAGTTTCCATGCACTGAGAAACAAATAAATCCTTTTATGAATGCCAAACAAAACACAATTTTTGTCTACGCACATCAATCACGTGGCTTAACAATAATGTACTTCAAATAATAATGTAAAAAATGACTAATAGCTATATATTACGTGAAAACTATAGTAAATTACCTCATAACCAAATCAGTCGGGGTAATTTAATACTTCCATTTATAAAGAGCATACTACGAATTATCTCTAGTATAGCCAGTAAATAAATTTTGGTCTTGGAGAAAGGACATACGTATTAAAAGAGTTTAAGAGGAACAGTGAGAACTGGCAAAAAAACAGTTATTAATTAATGAAGTAGATGTTATAAAGACATTTGCACATAGTTTCTTCTAAATTTTGAAAAATGGTATGTAAATAACTTATTCTCATTTCACTCTCTCAAGGACTTTTTTTATTGATGGCTTTTTTGGGAGATGTGACGTCGGTTTTAAATAGAATTTCCTATTCGTGCGAAAAAATAGTTTTCAAGCAACGAGAAGTAGAATTCAGTCAATGAAACGGGTACAATAAACGTATTTGGGGAAATAAATGTCCACATCCTGTTAGATTTCGTTTTTCTCAATATATTAATTTTTTACTAGTACAACTTATTGATACAAATGATTAAGGTCAAATAACATCATCAGTTTCTATGAGCACGACACAGATAATTTATTTACAACTGTTTCCTTACTGCTTTGTAATTTGTTTTAATTCACGCCTGTCTAGGTAAAGACTGTCTTACGGGAGGGGTTGATTTAACCTACTTCATTGCTCAGTTGTTTTGTGTTGGATTTTTTGAAAACGTTTAGCGCTTCTTCATCAACGTCACTCCTTTGTGTGTCGCAAATTTCCCCATTTCCGTAGAACACCTATTTGTGTATAAGAAGTATTATAGTATGCAGGTATACAATTTTATATAACAAAATAATAACTAAAGTTATTCATTGGTTAGTAATCACTGTTTTATTAATAATACTACAATAACCTGAAGGCTATTTTGAACAATTGAGATGGTGAAAATATGTAAAAATTGGGTCGTTAGATTAAACAATCTTTATAATGACTTAATATTCGTCGTAACAACTGTATGTGTAACTTCAGTAAAATTATTTACAAGTTTGAATATAATAACTATATATGTTAATGAGCATTGACTTATACCAAACGAAAGCAAATACTAGCAAGATTAAAGTAATATCATGAAGTAACAAGATTCAAAGTTAAGAAATTTCGCACTAACATTACGTTTAAACTAGTGTTTAGTATATTATTAATAATAAAATACTTTAAGGCAACGGGTTTCTTTAATTTGTTTCAAAGGACAGTAGGCCTACTATATAAAATTAAATATCATTTTAATTCGTAGACGACCTCGAGCCCAAAATATCCTGAAATAAAATTTTACAATGCTCTCTTTTATACGGTAAATAATAAAAAAAATTTTCTTGTAGTCAACTTTATTTTAAAATCAATTAAAGTAATGTAATATTCGCTCTTAAAGAATATTCATTTCTTAGAAGTTTATTGACTGTCATAGCATCCTCAGAACCTTGCATGCTTGATAAGGAGGAAAGATAAATATCCGTTGAAACCATATTAGCGTAAGACATCTAGTATTTCGGAAGCTACGAGTTAATGTATCCGGTTAAGCTAAGTGGTTTGCCAAAAATGTTATATCTTATCTTGTGTCAATCATCTGCACTCTGGATTCAATATTAACCAACATTATAATATATCCGCCTCCAGGAGACTATATGAGGTTGAGAACATTTTCATTTCCATTAAGAGATGATTTGCACCAAGAAGTGTATTCCTGCGTAATATGCATTTCCTAATAACTACAGTGTAAATCGAGCGATGTAAAGTATTGATGCGGTTATTTCATTAAAATTTTGACAAAACAAGATTTTTCTATTCAATAGTGTTGAGTGGTTAAAAGCAGAATGTCTCAACGTTCAAAGTATGAAGGTAAGTTATCGCAATTTTCTCTTTTAGAGTGTTTCCTAGGAAAAAGTTTCCTATGAAAAATGTTTCCTAGGAAAACGCACACAATGAACCTTCTAATATAAAAATAGATAAACATAGGGGATAAAAACTTCAAACTCGTTCATCTCGTCTTAAATCTGCCAATTTATAGTAGTCATGTCGTGGTATTGATCGGACTTTTTTATCAGCATTTCTTTTAGCCTTAAGATGGTAGGGTTGTAAAACTTTTCTGTTATTTCAGATTACACTATTGGAAGTTCACGAAAATGCAGATTTTAAACTATAAAAGAATTAATATATTATAGTCTTACTATCTCACGCACATTGTATTTACAGAGCACTTACTGAAAATTTAGAGCATCTACACTAACATTTTCTTCTCCCCTACGGTACATTTTCTACCTAAAAACACAATAGATTTCTCTGCGTCTTAAAATTTTCACACTAGAAGTACCGTAGTAACAAAATAAGGAGCTTCATAAATCTAATACAAGCAAATGTATTTTTCAATTCATCTTCTCCTTAAATTGTGTAAAGTTGTTTCACGATTTCTAGTCAAAACAATTTTACTTTTTCGAAACTCAACAATTATTGAATTATTTAGACCAACGACTTCGTAGTCATCGACATAATTTTGTGAACATGTAACCAATCTCCATTATAATGCTTTGCACTCTTCAGCGCGGCCACCGTCGATTGATATTTTGCACTTTCGGTTAGCAGAAATCGATCTCTTTTGCGATCTCCTTGACGCCTATGTTGAGGTGTACATTTCAAGCACGAACCGAAAGTGCAGAATACCATAAGTGGAAAGACGCAGAACTACTAAGACGCTCTGCATCCTTAGTAGTTCAACGTTGTATTTACACTGATATGATATCTACAATCTGTTTATTATTTTTCTATGATGTACATTCTTCGGTTGTTCGCCAAAAAATAAATATTTATAAAGTACACCCGGTCCTGTCTCTACCTTCTCACAAATTTTAACTGATTTGGCGAGTACTAAAGTAGAATCAGAATGTGGAACACGAGACTGTTTTATTGTACGTGCCTCTATTTATTAGTTTTATACACTGACTCCAAGCTAAATTTCATAACAGTTTTTCTTTCGCTTTAATCTAAACGTAGATTTCATTTTCTCCTGCACGAATTCAGAAGGCTGAGAGTCGCCGTCACTGCGACTCTTCTCACATTTGTTTTAGCCTCTCATCACATTTGTTTTAGATCAGTTATCAAATAAGAAACATTCTTTCCTTCTTTAGAATGATTATCATCATTTTTTTCTTTTACAATCAACTCTTCTAGAACTATTCTTATCGATCATAGCTACAATACTACCATAATCATTACTAATTTTAACTTTGCAAATATCCTTCTTCACTATATTTTCTCCTTCCGTCTATTGATTTACTTTACCGGAAATCTTACCTTCAACCTGACTTCAACAACGTGCAGAAACTCAAATTTCTCTAACATTATCTTAACGAATTGTAATAATAAATGTATTGTCAAAGAAGCAGTACAAACTGCATATGACTACGTGGAGGACAATAAACTAATTTACTATCCGGAAGCAAGCAAGGGACCATCCCATCAATTCCGATCAAGGGCCCTAAGGCAGAGGCGGATTCAAAAATTTCAGCAAAAATTCATAGATAAGATGAAAAGTTAGCGACGAGTTATAATACTAATAGAATGTCAATAAATTTGTAATTTAACGCAAAAAATTTACATGTACATATTATTATCGAACTATCGATTATTCTGAGTATAGTGTTTAAAAATCATAAGAATTGAAATAACACTAAATTCACGATGTATTGTTACAATAAACACGCCCCTAGACAAATCCTAGTTAACCTGTTAATATAATAATATATAATAACCTGTTAAGATAATAAGTTTTAAACATTTTCCATAGCAACAACAAAAGCTACTATAACTGTAAAATCTCGGTCTTGGACTTGTCTTTTCTACATTTCGTGGGCTTGTCACTCCTAACGTTCATCTCGGTGCCTATTCTCTATTCTGCCACAACTCCCCTTGATTACATCCTCATCATGACCTTCCTCAGCTAAAATTTTATCGCAAACTGTTTTCACACAGCTGCTATCACGAAAGCTTATCTTCTGACCCCTGGAAATCCCCTCCACATCTCAAAACCATACCTCTACTAAAACGCCATTACTTCTTCGTTGGAAAAAGCGTAAATTTTTATACTTACAGAATTCATTTTGTCTTTCTTCTTTTCCTTCCGTCGCGTACGACGTCGTCGCTTTCCGTTCCGTCGTTCTGGGTTTGAAATCACCAACCATCAAATTCGATTCTCGTCGTCATTGAAATATTTGATTTATTCACCAGGTGCACCATTTACCAATCAGCAACTAAAGACGAGTTATAATTGCAATGATAACAGATCTCACGATTTTGACAGTTTCCAAAACATCTTGATAGGGAAAATAAACTTAAATGTAGCATATAGTTCCAAACATCCGACACCAGTTGTAACTCGGTAGTCATAGGTTGTGCTCTCGATTGTGGCATGTACAAAGATTTCAAGTTCTATTCTTGCTGTTCGTATCGAAGAAAAGGTACTCGCAGATCACACATTAAACAATTTAAATTTACAACTAACAGTTCTCCGACAATTCTCTGCTATTTTGCAAACTATTATCCGGACTCAGCTGACCATTGATAAATTCACGGACTGTACGTCAATTCCTTTGCTTATTTATGCGTAATAATCTCCTTCTCCTGCGCTTATCAACAACTCCTTGGTTACCTTTCTTCCTTGACAACCATCTCTCGATCGTCGCATATTTTATCAGTCAATATCGACCCACGCATCAATAAAGACCTCAATTCTCTCTCGCTACTCATTTTTCGTTGCGTTATTACCGCGACCTACTTCAACATACAACTGTAAATCGTATGCATGGTGAATTCGACAAGGTGTGCTATTGCGCATCGAGATGGAAGGGGAAGTTAGTCAGCCAATGAAACGTAAGTCACTTTTTGAGAGGGAAGTGAAAGGTGTTGAATAGATATACGTAAGATATTGACTTTGTTGTAGATACGATTGACGTGAAACAATATCCTAATACGCCAGTTCCGAAAAATTTCTTGAATATGGTTGGCTTGGCACTGATGATTGCTCGGGATGGGCACACCTTATCTTATTCCACTATGTACCATATGTTCGACCTTAGCCCATTCATTATGCATGACTGGATATCCCGTCATGGCTTTCCCACCTCCACAGACTGATGTCGGGAAATCCTGCAATGGCAGATCCTCCGCTCTTACTGATGACGGGATTTCCCGACAACGGACTCGGTGTCCTTAAGGGCTGTTTTCGATATGCTGTTTCTCAATAGAGTTTCGTGTGTATTCCTCAGTCGTTCTCTCTGAGTTTGTAGTGTTAGCAATGCTTTTTACTTTTACAATAGTTTGAATTTTGAGTATTTTCATTTTCTTTCACATATTTTCTCATAAAATATATTAATATGATTATATATATATATATATAGTATTTTAATATTATAAATTTTATTAAGACTACACAACTGTTCTAATGATTTTGAATGTAAAAATACCAAAATCTTAGTGGTGGACAACGATTCAAATGGTTTTATATACTTATGCCACTTATTAACTTGAATGTATATTATTATATTTATTTTTGGTAAGATAGTTTATTATTTTGAGCTAAAATAATTAGCAATAATTGATTAATATATTTTTTTTGATAGTTTCCGAGTCACTGTTGACGTCATCTAACTTTAAATTGCAAATAAGAGTTGCCATGTCCAGAGAGGATATGCCAGTCCATTGGTAGTCGGATAGTTGTGACGAGGAAAACTGCTGCCGTCATGAATGGATTAGCCCTCTATACTACAAGCCACAATCTACATATTTGGCAACCCTGTATGGTAGTCCTAAGATTACTTGTGAGCACGTTCGATAGCCACCAGTTTAGTAGTTCTTGGAGCTCGGAGAATTTGCGATGCTCTAAAACTTCGTGTATTACCATCTGTATTGTAGAATTGTCAATGACGATGAGTGATTTAGAAAGTAAATGTTTCTCAGCTTGTTTACTTTACAGTGGCGGCAGTAAGGATTCGGGGGTCTCCCCCCCATGGTTTTCATTGGCCCCCTCCTCGTTAAAAAATTTGGTCACATGACATATAATTACACCCAATTATCATGTAAACATTAAATGAACAGTAAATATAAAACACAATTTGCAATATCACTTGTTTTACTATTTATAATTCCATTCAAGAGCTTTTGTTTTTCTAGTTTATTTAGACATCGGTCCCACTGTAATTTCCTCCTGCCTTTTCTACCTTGCCCGATTTTATTAGCCGGTAACTTATGCAAAAAAAAATTTGAATCCGCCTCTGCCTTAGGGCTCTTGATCGGAATTGATGGGACGGTCCCTTGCTTGCTTCCGGAGAGTAAATTAGTTTATTGTCCTCCACGTGGTCATACGCAGTTTGTACTGTTTTTGACAATAAATTTATTATTATTATTAATTCTTAGAATTCCAACGTTAATATTTCCGACGCTTCTGTTGCGATGCGCTGAGCCGGAGTAGCGAACTACCCAATCTTCGCGTACGCATTAAACATGGCTTCCTGTCTCACTAAAATATTAGTAACAACAAGTTGTATAAATGTATACCTTATATGATTAAATCGTATGTTCAATATATAGCAGGTTATGGAAATACGTTTCTACGCAATTTATATCGACGAAATACATATAAGACAATAATTAAATTGTTTTTCATTTTCTGTCAATTCGAGAAACATGTGATATTTGTTCATTTTTATATTTATTTTAATTTAATTTTCTTACCACGGTGGGGCTCACATCCCCGGGCACCCCCGCTTCACAGAATCCGCAATTGCCACCACTGTTACTTAAGTATGTAAATAGTGTTATTAAATAGTGTAAATCTTGTATTATATAAGTCTTGCGATAAGTTGAGTATACTACCATTTCCATTTCCTTATGTATTTCTGAGGAGAGTTCCGAGTTGATAATGTAGTAAAGTAAAATTGAGGTTTTCTGGGTTTCCTTCGATTGCTTAAGGTAAATGTCGGGATGATCCCTTGATTCCTACCCCAGAGTAAAGTAGAATTTATCCTCCAATTTCAGTTATTGTTATTCATGTCATTATGTTTTATGTCGTATGAATGATATATTATTTTATATTATTGTACATGTATGTTGTATGTATGCAAATAGTGGTGAGGCGGAAGAACAGGTCTGATGCCCTGAGCCTCGCCAAGGAATATTGTTATTTTATTATTATTATTATTATTATTATTATTATGGGATGAGAGGTAATTTAAAGCTCTTACGTTTGTTCAAATGTCTATATTTTATTTTTTACGAATAAAATGGTTGCTTAACCCTTAACAACCCAGAAAGTGTTTGTAACGTACCTGACCAACAGTCAGTTGGACACATCACATAAAATTTAAGGCATTTAATAAAACAGAATCTTAGGAATCACAAGTTTATTACCAGAACATTTTAAAAATTATTAATAGTACTAATTATTTTTAATTCAATTTCTACAAGCTATTTTCTTGATTGAATGCTCAGAACAGACATTTAGATTACATTTATCACAACATTATTTTGAGATTCTAGAAATTGTAGATGGACAAATATGACAGCGCTTCTTTCTTTTCACAGCAGATTCTTCAGCTTGAAATGCATCTTGTAGTTTGCTTGTGTTTGCAACATTCTGCATCACTTCAATGTGATACTGGGTTTACCCTTTCTTTCCTCGTCTCTACACTGCACATGATGATTGCTAAATCTCATATGAAGATTGTTCTTTGAGAATACTTGTTTCATTGATTCCAAGTAGGATACAATTTTTTTCGTATTATGAAAGATGCAATTCCAATAATCCATAGATGTTAATCTATAATTTTTGGAAAAAGGGTGTCGGGTACCTGTTTGTCTTACGTGGAATTGTGTGTATTCATGAACCATTTCATCTAGGGTATCGACACCGCCTTTAGTTGCATTATATTAGAGATTTATTTCACAATTATTCTTATTCTCTTCAAATAAATTGAAACTGTCTATGTGATTGTAGATAATTTTTCCTGGTGAAAGAACAACTTTATGAATTCTGCCACTTACTATAGAACCGGAC
>NNCF01127304.1:43140-95751 GCA_002313205.1 Laupala kohalensis
TTTTTTACTAAATATACGTTTTGAATGATGGTATTTCTTTTTTATTGTGTAGATGTACCAATTGAGGTACAGACCAATATATATAGGGTATAACTTGGGTATAACAATATATGTGTAAATAAATTTAAGGGGGTAATCTAAAAAAATCATGGTCCCATAGTAAAAGTTGTTCGTATACATGAGTTTTTTTACACATATATTGTTACACCTTTCATACTAAATAATTGTTACACCTTTCATTCTTCAAAATATGCCGAGTGATGTGTTTTTTTCGCCAGTTTTTTTTTCATTTTTACCCTGTATCAAAAAATAAAAATCACATCACTCGGCACATACAATACAATACAAATCTTATAAATTATACTTACCGCAAACAAATTGCCAGCCGCTCTCTTGAAGAGATGGACACTCTGTAGTTTGTATCAGTTTTTATAATTTTCAGTCGTATCAACTCATGCAATTCTTCAAAAGAACTCTTCGACATCCGAAAATAAGTATAGAACCGATCTTCAAAAGATTCTAATTCCCGACATAGACGATGATACTCCCCATATTCTTCTCTTTTCTTATTTATATCGTGAACCCATATTCTTCTTTTTTTACCTAAAGCTAGAAGCAACAATAGCTCCTCTTCGTCAGAGTCCGAACCATTCAACATCTTGCAGTGTACTGAGTGTGGCGATGGATACGACACACATAGCGCGGTTACCGCCTTTAAACTGCTTTCTGACTGCTCATGTTTCTGGTGTGACGTCAACCGCGGCGCAACTGCCCTGCCCTGCTATGGAGCTGCGCCTGCCCTGCTTTTGGTGTGCCCGGGCCTTAAAATAGATTTTAAAAAACATTTGCCTTACATCTACAACACGTGTGCAAATAAGGATAGGTACTTGTTATTTGAACAATAACGGCAATAGTTTACTCTGAAACCAGATTATATGTAAGTTTCAATAGGTTCAAACTTGAAAACTCTAATAAATTTCCAAAGTGTCTAATGGATACATCTGGGTTGTTATGGCGCTTTTTCAACTATTGTTGAATTAATAAAAAAAACAATGTACTTCTAGAAACTTTCATTTACTTCATTGTGGAGCTCAAACAATGGGAGTAGAATAGATAAAGCTATTTCGTTATAATAATAATAAATTTATTGTCAAAAAAACAGTACAAACTGCGTATGACCACGTGGAGGACAATAAACTAATTTACTCTCCGGAAGCAAGCAAGGGACCATCCCATCAATTCCGATCATGGGCCCTAAGGCAGAGGCGGATTCAAAAATATCAGCAAAAATTCCTAGATACGATAAAAAAGTTAGCTGCGAGTTATAATACTAATAGAATGTCAATATGTTTGTAAATTAACGCAAAACATTTACGTGTACAAATTATTATCGAACTATAGATTATTCTGAGTATAGTGTTTAAAAATCATAAGAATTGAAATAACACTAAATTCACGATTTATTGTTATATTTTTATATTTATTGTTATATATTTATTGTTTATATTGTCAGTTATTATGTGGCAATCTTTCCTTTTAATTTATCCTTTTTTTGGTGTCAACGATCGTGACGAAGATATGGATGAAGTAAGCGTTCATAACTATCGATCTAGACTCCATCACTCAACGAGAAAAAAGGGAAAACCCGTAACTTACCGCAAATTTTAATTACGATTTGTGACACATTTGTTTAAACAATAAGTAAATTTTTCAGAAACATATGTGCGCACTCCATTTTAGAACATGATTTTAAACTTGAAAATATGAGTCTTACATTCCAGACTTTTTGTTTTTAAAACAGTGTTATTGGATATTGGAGAATGATAAGATTTCAAAAGATTAAACTTAACGGAGTTAAGAACAAATGCAGTAATGTCTCCAAAAATTTCCATCAGATATGTTGTCTTAAAAAGACCTGACGTAGACACCATAAAGTTTTGGAATTTTCTCTAATATTTAATTAATATTGCTATACCCCAAACTATCATGTATCGTTTGGTAATACGTTCAGTTTAACCATAAATTTCCATCGGATCTTTCCGGACTACGCTCCGTCTCACCCTATGACAGATATTTTTTTAAAAATCGGGTTGTGTTATAGAGGGCTATGGTATGACTCATGTTGTTCTTGAACTCGTTCGGTGTTTTGAGGAAGTACGTGGCGCTATTTCAAGTGAAGTACCTCGACACTTAATGCAAGATAGTATTAATGTTATACCTATTTTGTATGGCGCCAGAATTATTTTTTCCGTAGACGAAGTTCGGTTTTCCACCGGCCTCCCCGTTAAAGATGACATTCAGGAGCATGATTAAGTAGGTCGTGATTTCAACATTTTTTATTAACCTTTCGTTACTAAAGCGTTAACAAACTAACCTCTCTTCTCCTCCTTATCCAGATATCTAAAATAGAACTAATGTTTTTGAAATCAATGTACCCGTGCGAAGGATTCGCTCGTAAAGAAATCTAAAGCATTACGCTTTCAAATCTCATAACGGCTTGTAACGGCTCATCTTCCGAAAATTCATAAAGAGAATTTTACAAGTATCCCAAGTAGATATCTTCACTACACGTATTGCAACGTTTGTACATTTCCACTTAAAACGTATATTAGAAAACGGTCTCATATCAATGATACTTTCATTTCCACAAAATTATTCCTAAACAACTTCCTAAACTTTCAGTGACCCTAAAAACTCTAATTTTTTAAAAATTTTAATCCAAATATGTTTTTGACCAACTTTTCCGCATGGGCACTGTGCATCCTGATTCCGGTATTCATAACGTAATTTTCTAAATTAAAAGATGTTTAACACACACAAGATAAATAGATTTAAAAAATAGACAAATGAATTTGCACGTTTCAGTTTTCACCTTCATCAGTCCAGATGTATATCGTAAATATCATTTATTGATCAAAACATGAATAAAATATGTTTTCATAAACACAACATAAGTTCGGAATGAATTCGTATCTCATATTTCCAAGAAATTTAATGTTTTCAATGTCTAGGAAATGTGAACTGGAAAATATTTTTCATCAAACAAGGAAGCGGGTTAATTTGTTCTTAACTTTAATGGTAAAGTGTAATGAAAGAATGTTCAACAATTGACATAAATAAACCAATATGAAAAAATTAACATCTTTTAAACAATTCTTTATTTCATTAGGAATTATTTTACTGCAGAAATTTAGGAATTCTAAAGATTGAAATTGTTTCAGATGCTACCAGAAAATGCCAAGAAGAACTGCTCCGTGCACTTCAAAGTAAGAACTTAACGAAGTTCAAAATGCTGCTGAGTTTTCCTCAGATTAATCCCAATGCCAAGTATGTAAGCCACGACAACGGGACATGCATGGAGATAGCATGTTCGCTCCCTGGGCGTGGTGCGTTTGTAGAAGCACTGCTTCGATATGTTCCACCAAGTGTTGATGAAATAACAATTCAACCAATACATGTAGCAGCTAAACACGGCCATTCTGATTCTATTGAAGCGTTGCTGACGGACGCACGCACAGATGTTGGAATAGTAACCGCTGGCGGTAGCACTGCTCTTCATTTCGTTTGCAGGTACGTTCGACCCGAGAGACTGCAAGATTATGCGAAATGTATTCATCATTTGGTGAGAACGATGTCTCCATATGAAATAAATAAAGTTGATAACGAAGGTTTCTCAGCTTTCCATGTATTAGTTAGAGATCCTCACTATCATAGCACTATAGAAGAAACATGTGCAAGTAGAATCCATGATGACAATGATGGTCTAACCGAAGAGACAGAACTGGACAATGTTTTAAATAGACAAAGCAAGAGAATTGCCAGAATACGTGTTCCATCTGAAAGCAGTGATGATCTCATTTTTGATATCGAAAACTCGGATGATGGTTTGGAAGAACAAGATACATTCAATGAGGAAGAGTACAGAATGACTCGTCTAGAACTGGCAAAACTCATGATTCGATTGTGTAAAGCGGATCTGGATATACACACTAGTGTAGAACGCCGGAGTGTTTGTGACGACATGAAAAGATTCTTTCCAGAAATTAGAGAATTACTATCAGTATATATGCCACAAATTGATGAATCTCATATGGAGCTCATGCGAGCACTCGCTGAAAAGAAAATCGATCATTTGTGTAAACTTTTAAAACAAACCAATGAAGACGGCACTCCAACTCTTGACTCCAACTATCAGTTCGGACCACCATTGAACACAACCTGTTTGTTCTATGCGTGTCAACAAGGTTTAGGTGCGGGATGCATCAGAATTTTGCTGGGAGCCAAGGCCGACCCAAATGAATCAGTTGAGCCGAATATGAAATCAGCAATCCATATACTATGCGAAAAAGGATACTTTACAGAACTCGATGCATTGTTGAGCGCTTCAGATGTAGATGTCAACGCTGTGGACAAATACGGAAACACTGCTCTTCACCACATAGTCGATGAACCTATCAGCAAGGAGCAGCAGGCAGGACGAAGAAAATGTCTACAAATTCTTCTGAGACGCAAGGATTTGGATGTCAATATTAGAAACTTGGGAAATTTAACTGCAATTATGCTGGGTGTGCAACATAAGCAACTTAAGGTATTAAAAGGAATTATTAAGTCAAAATGCAACATCATCGATTGGAATATGGATGATGGTGGTAAACCTCTCTGTCAATCATTTAGAGAAACATTCCCAGAATTACGAAAATTTATTCCATCCCAGGTAGAGAGTCCTGCAAAGAAAATTTCAATAGGTACCTCAAAAATGCAAGAAGAATTTATTAACAAGTTATTCTTTCTTCTTAGCATAAAAAATGAAAAGGAATTCGTAAGTCAAATTAAAATAGGACGGTTACGAATATTTTCAGTAGAAAACAAAACCTTCACGTTCACCCTCCTTCAAAAAGCAGCTTATTATGGTTTGTCAGATGCAGTTGGTGCTCTTTTGAACGCCGGTGCTAACCCAAATTTTATATTTTCTAGAAACCGATCACCAGCAGCAGTAATAGCGAGTCAACGTCACCACTATGACGTTCTCAAAATATTTCTTGAAAATCGGAAAAATGGATTTGATGTGAACGCAACGGATTCAAAAGGTAACACAGCACTTCACTATGCCATGAGAACAGGCAGTATATCTCATAATTTGGATATTGTAATCCAACTTCTTCGTTGTGGAGCTAGTCTCG
This sequence comes from Laupala kohalensis, assembly GCA_002313205.1. NCBI lineage: Eukaryota > Metazoa > Arthropoda > Insecta > Orthoptera > Trigonidiidae > Laupala > Laupala kohalensis. The sequence continues at coordinate 48,321 of NNCF01127304.1, forward strand.
AGATTACAAACAATGTGGGTAAACTTCCAATTAATGACAAGCAATTAGAACATTTACTTGATCAGTGTATCACGACTAACAATAAGAACTCATTGGAGGATGGTTACGAGTTGATTTTCAACTATCAACTTATTGCATCTGCCAAACCATTAGGGCACGAGGAATGGGACAAGAATGTGAACATTGATCTGAACACACGTTCATTGCAAATAGACAAAGAAGGTGAAGACAATTTACCAAAAATTCGAAAAATCCTTCTCAACAATGAAATGGATTTTCTCTACAAAAGGAGCCAAAATGAAGAAATGAGTTTTCTTCTCGATCACCCCGTTTCGTTAACATTCCTAACCTTGAAGTGGGAACGAATTAAGTACGTACTGTGTCTTAATATATTTTTATATTTAGCTTTTCTGCTCCTCCTTAATATATTCATCATCCAATGTACAAATTCTGAGCCTCAGAATATGACAAAATTTGCAGTAACACGAGATTCAGTTTCTGGTTATCTAACAACACCACTAAATCGACCCTCATTCCCACAACCTGACCTCCATGAACGTTATACACTAAATGAATCAAGTCTTTGGATTACAGCATCATTCAGCATCTTCTGGTGCATCCTCTTATTACGAGAAATCGTCCAGTTAACTGTTAACTGGAAGAAATATTTCCGGAGTTTTGAGAACTACTTGGAGATATTTCTCTTAATATTTAGTTGCCTTTCATTCCTTATTCCATTTTTGACCACGAATCACGTGTTACAGCAAAGAATTCATGTAATTTCTATTCTTCTGTCATGGACAGAATTATTAGTTTTCCTTGGTCAAACATCATTTTTTGCAAAACACATACAAATGTTGAAGGTTGTTTTGAAAAATTATTTCTTGCCTCTCTTGTGTTATTGCTCATTTGTCATTGCGTTCGGTTTGAGCTTTCACATTATGAATAGAGGTGAGACGTTGAATCCAGAATCAAAAGATTATGACAGTAGTTTTGGTAATTGGGCCTTGTCAATCATGAAAACTCTTGTCATGATGACGGGTGAACTAGGATTTGATTCATTTCCTAAGGATTCTCATTTTACAATGCTCTTATTCGTAGTATTTGTGTTGCTGGAAACAATCGTGATCATCAACTTGTTGGCTGGACTCGCATCACAAGGAACTGATCACATTGAGAATGCGGCGGCGCGTTTGGAGTTGATCACTCGCGTTCGGGTCATTATGCGCATTGAACGACTGTTAGTTAAGCTACACAATGTGAACATTCGAGGATGGAAACTACCGCTTTGCATAAGAAGATATTTGCGTCGTGTTGCGCTTTTTGCTGGTGTTCCCCAGCAAGAGCGTATTGGTAGAGTTAGGCCCAACCAGAGCTCAGTTCTTGTCTTAGGAGACGGCTCAATATTAGTGCTTGAGAAATCTTCATTAGATCGAGCCACTCAGATAATCAGTAGAAGGTTTCAAGTAGCAAAAGGAAATGGCCTTGATAATAGACCTATGGAAAAGCAAATGTTAGAAAAATTTCAACAACTAATGAATAGGTTGGAAGTTTTCCTTGATTCGCAAGAAACTCGTGTACAGATGAGAGGAATACAAAATACTGTTATATCTGATGGCATGTAGAAGATACAAAATACTATAAATTGAAAATGTTCCAAATTATTCGATAGGACTTTATTTTTAGTCTGAAACTAAAAGTGATGTTTGTTTTATATATCTCTGATTACGTGAACAATCACTCCAACAAAGGCTACTGGAAGCGTCCACAGAGATTGCTAACCAGACTGTTAAGAGAACAGGAGCTGCGAGATAACCCTTAAAACATCTACACTCAGGCCTAGATTCACTTAGCTCGGTGACAGCCTTAAACAGATTTTCCCTTAAACAGTCCCGGTTAGCCTTAAACAGCTTTTCTGTGCAGATAATCACGATAATCGAAATGCGCGTTTCACTAACTTTAATAACGATTTACGGGAAAATCGCGATTTATGCTTAATCGCACATGGTTCCTTCGTTTATCTGGTCTATTCACAGTTTTCTTCAGTATTGCAAGGAATATGACTTCGATTTTGCATGTTCCATGGCACGAGGGAGGTCTGCTGCGGTCTCCGNTTCAGTATTGCAAGGAATATGACTTCGATTTTGCATGTTCCATGGCACGAGGGAGGTCTGCTGCGGTCTCCGATGTCTGTTGGTGGCGTTAGTGAGCAATACGATGCATTATTCGCCCGTCATTTGTTTCAAGTTAACCGCAATGTACTGCAAAACTACTACCAACCTAGCGAGTTCTTCAGAAACGGCGAGTAACATAATCAACAATTAATTTCGCTTGGTGAAACGCTCACAATGTGTTCGTGATAAAATGTACCTAATCACGTTTAAGAAAATCGCGATTATTTTCCATTCGATGAAACTGTTCCTAAGAGACATGTCAGTAAAGTAACCGTATATATCACGCATCGTGTCTCGTAAATTCTTCGGTGAATATTCATTAATTTACAGTTTCATCGCACCTGTTCGTCAAAACTATTGGGAAGGTTTAATCGAATGTCTCTTACCATTTACAGCGACCGGGGAAACCAACCTACAACACTACGGATTTCATTCGTATATTGACAATCTTCGAAATAACATTTTTTGGGTCATGATGCTCATAATGGAAATGAATAGGTGTTATCAAGGATTCTCCTCTTCGGTCCCATAATCCTATGAGGTGTGCTCGGAACCACCTTGAGTTAACCCCCTTCACAAAAAAAGAACAAGTATTTTTTTTACGAAGCGTCTCTTTTTCAATTTGATAGTGGATCATATCTTTTTCCTAATCCTCAGAAAAATTATTCTAAACGTATCGTGTTTGATGCGAGTTCAAGCAAAGTTTGTGAGTAAGTTTCTGGGTAATTATCATTTATACCAGAATGTGAAAAGAAGAGATTAAGCATACTAATGTATATAAATTACCCACCTACATTCCAATCAATCAACATGATATCATTTGCAAAATGAGTGAAAAATCTTACCTATTACAGCGTCTTACTTTTTAACATTTAAAATTTCGTGAAATATCTCTACGTAGCTAAGTCCATTTTGTTGAGATGGATATATCTGAATTTTGGTTTCATATAAAACTATATTTTTTAATTATACTCGTATGTAATAAATATATCCTCCTCCATTTATTGTAATACTTATCATACTTACAGAATGTTATCATTTGTAATTATATAATTATTATTCTACATAACTTAAGTTGGATTTTTTTGTATATTATTTTAGTTGAAAGAACTATTATTATTATTTCTGTAAACTTGAGATAACGATGGAAATAAAAACCTGAATAATCACATATTACTGTAATTTTATTTTGTTAAAATAAAGAAGGGTAGCTATGGGTGTGAGAATGAAAAAAATATAATTTTGATTACTTTGCTGATACGTTGTGATGTTTCGTGTATAGTGTGTGTGAATAATATTAGTATAATCATGTTTAGTTCATTAATAATAGAAGCTCTAACTCATTGATAAGAGTGTGAAGATATCAAAAGAATAAAGCTGCGTGATTTTTTTCTTGGGGGGGGGGGAAATTTNAATTTACGGCTCGTCGACATCGAGGCCATTAGAGCCCTAAAAACTTGTACAGGTAGGGAAAATGCAGTTACTCGCAAGGGAGAGCCAACATGACTCTCCCCGCGTATGGGACTCGCCGAATGACTCAACCATACCCACTAAAAACCCTCCTGAATTACAACACACCAAAACATATCTCAAAACCAAAAATCAAAACATCGAGGACAAAAAATGAGGGAGGACAAAGAATGAGGGACAAATTACCTCAGAGAAGAAAAAGAAAACATTAAAACTATTTTGGTCCGTATCTTCTGAGTTTCGTTTATTCTATATTCATCAAGTTCTTGAATAATATTCTCCTGTAATTTAGCAGTGAAATTTACACGGGAGTTAACTCACCTTAACCCCATTCTCATGTAAGAAAGTTCATTTAATACATTCTTCAAGCAATGTCACGTTCCACACTCTATATCATCACGTACTTCAAACATAGTCAGACGTCTTTTTTCTAACAATGCCACCATAATCTCTCTTCAGTATTGTTAAGCGAGTCAGTTTTTTAAGTGAATTAAAAAAAGCATTATTATTCCTGGAGTTATAAGTTATATTAATTTATCTATCCATGCGCCTCCCTACATTGTTGTGTTTTCAAAGAAAAATATTTTCACTATTTTTTTCTCCCAATATCATTATTTCATATGATTTCTTCTATTATTAATAATTGTTTCAATAATCTTTAATTTTTTGTAGGTAATTACATATTTCGAACTTCATCTTCAAGTTAATGGATATTCCCAAGGATTAACTCTGGCTTGTAATTTTCCTACTGAATAATTGCATCTATTATATAAAGACATTGATTCTATTAAAAGAAGTAAAGATTAACTAATATATTTTTAGAGTAAACGGGTTTCTTCGTATTCATTGCCAAAAGATAGTGATTTTCATATTCATACAATCCTCTCTCATTCATTGTTTTTGTAAATATCAGTCCATGATGTTTTAGAACATTTCATTCCAAGCAGTTTACGAACGACAATATTTATCTTGAATAAAAAAGAAGTCTCAATAATATAAAAACCATACCACTTGTAATCAAATTAAGTCTCATTTATGGTGTGCGGTGAGGTAATCACATCTTAAAGCTCATTGGGATGAGTACAATGCTCTCCACTTCTGTTGGTGTCATCACCATTTATATTAATGAGCAAATGTTACAGAAAATTATACTTCCTTTCTGCGTTAATTATTTCACCTTTTCCTTTTTCAAGATAACACTTAAAAATTACATCAAGAAAAGAAGTTACTTGACTCATCTATTTGATGAGGATCTTACTTGACACGAGTCCTAACAAATGATCGATAGCTCTGACGAGTCCATGATACTAGTTAACAATTTTTGTAGAGAATTGTATGTTAGATACTTACTGCTCCATTGTGTACTTAACGCCCACAACTAGCAGATGGGCAAAAGTATCTGCCATATTGTTGAGGTCAATAAAAATGTCTGCTAAATTAAAGTAAAGGTTCATATCATCATACAGAATGTTCAGTTATACTCAATTTTCTTGTTGACCTAGTCATACATATCAAACCCAATCATCTCACATCGCTAACAAAAGTAATTGTGTCTGATTACATAGAACACAGTCTACATGTTTGCATGTTACGTTACCAGTCTCGTGTCCTTAATCACCCTCGCCCTCCTTCAACTAAATCAATTGACGCGACAAGATTTACCCATCCTCTACTGAATTCCCTTGCGCACAAGATACCTTCACTCTGTTGGGAATACACTGTCCTGCCATAAGGTTACCTTTGACGTCGTCTCCCCCTCATCCCCCGCCGCGGTGTAGGAGTACCTCAAGGGTCTGTGATACTTGCATTCCTTGCTGAAGTAATTCAATAACGCGTATTCATCCATACTACGATTAACGTAAAAGTGGATAGAGAAAATTCCACAAGGCTGCCCAAGGACGTGAAATTCTAATATCCTCAATACTGAAGTCCTAACAAATGTCAGCTCTGGCGCGTCTAATAAGTAACAAAGAATATTCGAAGTGAATAGTTCAAACTACGTAATGCTCCATTGTATAATAACATACACGTCATAACTTTTCTCGTGTCTTGTTAACATTTTTAATGCTAAATATACAACAGAGTGAAACTTGCCTAAACTGGCAGATGATGGGAAGTAGAATGTTAATTACATTCAATTTTCCGTAGGTTTTAATCGCATTTATTTTGCTAGTATAAATAATTATCCCCCTCGCTAAATCCTAGTAACATCGAGCACATTCTTTCACCTCATGTGCTTCTCGTATCATGTTCTTTTTTACTTGACTTAATATCTCGTACATGTTACATGTAGTTTTCAGCAGGTATAAACCGCGCAACATAACTCCCGCTCTCGCCCAGCAGCTACTAGCCAGTCTGCGTACTATGGCTGTGTCTACTAAAAGGGTGGGATGGTCACACTATCCAAAAAATTGCTTCACCGCCCCTTCGATGTACATTCCCTTTCGTCATCCTTCGGTAGTCGGTGGGGAAAGCCGGATGGTGAGAGGAAGGTGCCGGAGACCCTTCGCTCTGAATACCAAATGTTTCCAGAATAGTCTTTATTTTCCTCCTCTTTCGGCTTGGCAGGCTTGGCAGGCAGAGCGGGAGTTACGTTGCGCTGGTTACACCCTCGTAAAGACTGATTCTCGTTTACCTTTTCTCCTTGCACCTACACTTGCCTCGGCAGCTTCTAGATTGTGCTAGTTTCTAGCCTCTACTCGTTCTCTTGTTTTGTGAATATCTTGTTTCTCTGGAGACAGAAGGGAAAGTTGAGGAGCGAGAGGCGAGGAGAACAGTGGCTTCATCCTCGTCGCGTCAAAGCCTGTTTTCCAGCGTTCACGAAGGTTTAGTTTCAGACTGCAAGTTGCTAAGAACATTAATATGAGTGCAAAAAGTATGTTCTGTACACACTATTTTCTTCCTTCCCTGCGACTCTTTCATGTTACTCGTCTATGGTATTCATATTTTTAATGACTCTTTTATATAGAGAGTATATTAAGTACTAACAAAAAAAATTCTTTGTTAAATAATATTTTATGGAAATAATATTTTCTTGAAGGATTTTTGGGCGAGTTTACTCAATTAAAAAGTCACTGTCGCGTGGAAATTGAAAACTAAGTATAGTTCTAATTTACATGATCTGCCGTTCTTAACCTATGATTTACAAATGAATTGTTATTTTAAAAAAAACACTTCTATTGCACATAGCACATTATAAGCCTTGTCATTTCGTTGTACTATTTTCTTCCAGACTTACTTTTGCCAATTTTCTGCTTAATAAACTGTTCCAACGCACCGAGAACAAAGAAAGTATAAGTTCCCGGTTTTCCAGCTGTCTTCAGCCGTCATCAGAAAAATACTTCGCGTAGTATACGATTTAGAGAAAACTTGAGAAACATATGAGAACCATTGAGTTAATAAATAATTAAAGGGCTCTAATGACCTAGATGTTGGCGACCACTAAAGCCTCAATTAAAAAAAGAAGATAAATAATTATTGTGCTATGACATGACCTACTTGGAAATGTTACCACGTATCACGAGTGAAGAACACAAGGGTCTGAATTAAGACTTTGGAATTTAGACTTAGCGCTGAAGATTTTATCCTCCCCCCTTTATTTCTCTTTTTTATTGAAGTTTGTCAGGCCATTCTAATGGGTTGGCTGTTGACTTTCTTGAGGTCCTAGGTACAACTTCTTCCCTAAAAGAGATATATGTTACACCCTTAGTTAAATCTTATTTTTTTGAATCCTGCATTTTCTGAAAGTCGGAATGAATCACTGAGTGAGAGCTAAAATAGTTTACATGAAAGAGAGAAAGAGGGAGAGAGAGGGAGATGGTGACAAGAGAGACAGAGTAGGATATTATGAAATATACCACGTGAGATAAGATGAAATGTGAGTGTGGAAGAAGAAAAAATGCGTGTAAAAGTGGAAGTTGGGTGAAAAAGTACGGGAGACAAACGATAAAGACTGAAAAAGTGAAGAAAATGAATACTCTTGCTCTTTTGAGAAAGTGTGAGTATGTTTGAGATAGTCCAAGACAAACCACTACGAAAGAAAGAAAGAAAGAAAGAGTGGAGTGCAGGATGAAGGAAGAAAAAGAAATTAATAATAATAAATTTATTGTCAAAAAACAGTACAAACTGCGTATGACCACGTGGAGGGAAAAACTAATTTACTCTCCGGAAGCAAGCAAGGGACCATCCCATCAATTCCGATCAAGGGCCCTAAGGCAGAGGCGGATTCAAAAAATTCAGCAAAAATTCCTAGATAAGATAAAAAGTTAGCTGCGAGTTATAATACTAATAGAATGTCAATATGTTTGTAATTTTAAGCAAAAAATTACATGTAAGTTATTATCGAACTATAGATTATTCTGAGTATAGTGCTTAAAAATTGAAATAACACTAAATTCACGATTTATTGTTACAATAGACCCGCCCCTAGACAAAGCCTAGCGAACCTGTATGATAAATCCGCCTCTACCCGAAGGAAAACCGGAGAAAAACCCGGGCCAGGATGGGATTTATAACGCGAGTGGAAAATGTTTTCATAGCTGCAGTTGTGCGAGCGTTTTTCAATTCTAGAAGTAAAAATCCTTCGGGTGATTAAAGCTGCCGTCTGGTGGAGTGTCAAGGGCGAGGGACCCTAATTTCGCATGCCAGAAAACGTAAATTAGACATTGGAGGGAAGCACTCCACGAGATGTATAATTCATGCGTAGAACAAGAAAAATCCATTTGCATAAACAATGTTCCGTTGAATAGTGATGTAAATCGTTTAAGGGACAAAAAGTAAACTATGAGGAATGGAGTTTTTTAATCCCAGAACCAAATCTTTGCTTCTAAAAACCCAAATTCGTTAAAATGAAATTCTATTCAATTGCAAGTCCAAACCATACAAATTCCAATTAAGAATTCATTCCAGTAGTGCATAAATGATTTAATTTTCTTTAATTTTCGGAAACAAAGAATCGCATAATAAAATTTGAGGAATTGAAAAATAAAATATATTGTGGAATAACAATAATCTACATAATGTTAACGACATAAAATACTTGTAAGTATTCATTAGTAAAGAAACTTCATAATTTTGGAAGCACCTTGTGGTAATTATGAACATTTCAAAACCAAATTTTAGTAGTTTCCATGTTGTCAGGGAAGATATATGTCGTTATAAACGAATCAAAGCAGTAAAAATAATAAAAACCTTTTGGTTAAAATAGTAGGATCATCACCTTTTATAAAGGAATATTAGTGCATTTTTTATTTCTTATTGTACGATGTTTCTATTTTTAGTAAATGTTTGCAGTGAATAGCGGTCACCATTTAGAAAGATAATTAATTCATATTTTGTGTGTTAGACATACTGCATTTGAAAACCATGCTGTGGTGTAAATGATCCTGTCGCAATGGAAGCGCACAAGTTTTCAAGCTGGAATATAATATCTGATTCCCATCACTCTTTATCCAGGCTTTGGACTGGCTAAATGATTACTAGTAGTTCATCATTTCAGCGTGTTTAAAATCAGCATTATAGCTTCGTCAATATTTATGTTACCGCATCTATGACATCTCCAGTTTCTTCATATTTCTATCTCTATCTATTTACATTTTTTTTTTACAATTTCTAGCAAAGTTTTTGTAGATAAGAAATTGTTTTCAAACAAGCCATCTCCAGTTTCTTCATATTCTTTACTGTTCTTTCCAATTTCCTATCCAACTCGACGCAAGTTTTCTTTCTCTTCTTCCCAGCAAGGTTAAGTTCCATTCTCATATACATACAGGCGGAATCTTCTGCTTCACTCTTAAAACAAATTTGGTTTGGTCGTCCAAGAAGATTATTAACTTTACAGTGCCAACCTTCCACAGCGTTTGTAGTGCGGTGTCGCCTACAATAGTAACTCCACAACTCAATAGGGATTTCTTCGTTCTGCAGCCATTGTTCAGTGAAGTAATCAAAGAAGCGAGTTAATTTCCTGTTGTTAAGGAGCATTAGAATGAGTTTCAACCCAACCGTCCTCGACATCTTCAAGTTAAAAATAAAAAGTTGTTGTAATCGGTTAGGGAATGAGATAGGTCTTGAAGGGTAGGGGTTCGGGTTGCGCCTATTTCACACATTTCTGTGTGTGCGCTTAATTCACTGTGCGTCTTTTTCGCGAATTCGTAAATGATAAGGTTACCGCCCAGAGGTCCAGCAATTGGATCGCTTCACATTTTCTACGCAATACGCATCTAAGTAACAAATTTCGTTTCGAATTAGCATCCATTGATGGTTTATTGAGGGAACAAAACGGTTGTCACTTATCCAATATTTATTTTTCTTAAATTTTTATTAATCTTACTTCAGCCAAAAGTTTCATTGAAAGTTAGCGAAAACATTTCGGCAGTATACTCGTATTTTTCCGTCAATATAAAATATATATTATTGTGAACTGCTCGCAAAAGTACTAATTCTGGACAGGATTGATAATCAAACATTTATATACATTTGTGCTAACCATTTTTCTTAAAATGATGCTAGAAAATTACCAAAATAGAGGCAAAAACGTCTCTTGTTCCTTCTATTGGTGTAATAGCCGAATTTTTTTTTTAAAAAGCAACTCGAAAACATAATAAGGAATATTTCAACGAATTTCTGTTACATAGCGATCGTCTTTACTCTTGGACTGGCATAAATGTGAAGATAGATGAATAAATTCATCTTTTCTTTCTGATACCTTATATTCATTTCGTTTTTTAAACTTAATCATTATCTTATATGTGTATTACAATGTGTTAATATTTTTTTAAAGTTACGAGGTAGCATATGACTTTGATTCACCTCCAAATAAAAAATTAATCGTTGTAATTATTATTTCTTTCCATTTTTTAAAACTTGGTAGAGTAAAGATATTATTCATAATAGTAATATTGTTATGTGCACTGCTTAGCTTTTCTCAGGAAATACTGGTGGGGTCATCTTTAACACCTGTAGAATAGTCAGAAGATTTTTAAATTGTGATATTGCTTGAGGTGAGGATGGTTGTTATACCTTGCACCTCATCTGAATCCAACTACAAGTTGTGAAAATAATTCATAATAATAATAACTTGTTAGTGACTCATTTATCTTAACACTAAGTCGAAAAAGATCAAGATATTTATCCATAGAATATATTTACTAAGCATTTGATTCAGAGCCTCACTCATGGTTAAATCAGATTCTCACAATTTATGAGATCAACCCAACAAAAGTCAATTTCATGGAGGGATTAACGAAGAACTGGACGACCAAAGTACATCATGCATTTATCACTACCTTCACATCCCAATTCGAAGGGGGATTTATCAAGGTGATTCACTCAGTCCGTTATGGTTTTGCCTGGCTTTGAATCCATTGTCTAGACTTCTCAATGAAACACAATTTGGTTACAAATTAGAAACAAAGCACAGAACATCCGGAATTACTCACTTAATGTATATGGACGACATAAAGGTGTTTGCTAAGTCTCCAGACAATCAGCACAGCCTTCTGAAGATCATACTTCTATAGCTCAGACATTAAAATGTCCTTTGGATTAGATAAATGTGCTACCATGCACATTAATGGAGGTAAATTCATGTCAGCAGAACATTATGAAGAGTTAAGTGAGTCAATTATAAAATATCTAGAATCAGATCAAAATTATAAGTATCTTGACTTTCTACAAAATCGCACATTTGACCACTCACACCTTAAAAGAGTGTTTCCAAAACAATTATAAAAAAGGCTCATTTCAATATTAAAGACGCAATTAAATGCCAAACACTTGATAATGGCAATAAATAGCTGGGCAGTATGCATTCTAACATATACATTTGGAATTGTTAATTGGTCTCACATTAACAATCTAGACAACATTAACAGAAAAACCCACATTCTCATGACAAAATTTAGAAGACACCATGCCAAAGGATGTTGTTCAGAATTTAGGGAGAAATTGCTTGAACATCTTGAGTAAGGTGATTGGGTTCGAAGGACCAGAAAAGGAATGTGGATGCAATGCGAGTTGAACACTGGACATGCCAACAAAACAATTTAATGACATGAAACATTGCAACTAACAAGATAAAGCATTAAAAATGAAGGTAATACAAAGAATACAAAACTGAAATGATGATGAGATGAAATGATCCGATTCTTCAAAGATTCGGCCTGGATGGCGTAGAGTTGGTGTCGATTTGATGATTTTGAGTCGATGTTCAGTTGACGCGTAGGCCAAAATTGTTCAAAGCTTAGCATGCGGTGATTCAACCTGGAGATTATCTCGTGAGGGACGGCGTGCCGACGGTCACGAGAGATGCTGTTGTCGGTTGAAAGTAATTCCCCCAGCTGTCTCCTGGTAGAAGCTGAAGGGAAAGTTGTCGGCTTGCATGTCGAATGATGAGTGTACTGTGACAGATTTCATTTTGACTCCTCGGATGAGTTTTGGCAAGTGAGTGTACGCATGTCATGGCTGCCAGATGAGGAGTGTTGAGATGCTATGACGACCGGTCGAGTGACTTGTGGCAAGTGAAAAGATGATGACTGGTCGAGTGACTTGTGACAAGTGAGGGCGGACAACATGTCCGTGGCTTGCTAGTAGCTGCACCTTGTTGGCGCGATGATCGATCGATCGACGGCGTGGCGTCACAGGTTGACCGTGTATCGATCGTACAAAGCGAGATTGGATAGCACGTAATGTCAAGTTATTTTGAATTGTTCTGTTGGGGAAATGCAGACTTGTTAATTCGAGGATACAGACTCGTTTATTAATTAAGTCAGTCACACTATGTCCAGTCATTTTCTTCTCTTTTTAAACTCAAAGGCGTTAATTTTAAATGGACTTATGAGGTTTAAATAAATAGTTCATGGAAGCTCAACAATCGAGAGATGTCACTCAATTTGTTTTATGTTGCAATACCTGACCATTCCCCAACAGATGTGTGTTTACCGGCCAAGGTCAGAAGGGGAAAGGGGGTTGTTATACGTAGCAAATCTTTATCATTCGCACATTGCAAATCTAAGAAATTTGTTCCAGAGTAGTCACGACCCTCTTCATCAGTTACTTGTTCGTTTAGATAAAGATTACACTCCCCTAAAGTTATCGGAATATTTTAACTACCAGTAAATGATATAAAATCCCTTGATGCAAAATTAATTGCTAAACCCTTGTAAGGATAATTCCCAAATTTTGGTCATCCAGTTTTTCATTATTCCCTTCATGAAATTGACTATTGTTGGATTGATCTTACAAATTTTGAGAATCTAAATTAACCATGAGTGAGGCACTGAATCAAATGATTTCTGATAGTCAATATATGCTATGGATAAATTTCTTGATCTTTTTCGACTTTGTGTTAAGATAAATGAGTCAATAACAAGTTGTTCTTTGCAACCCATAGATCTCTTGACACAACCTTTCTGCTCCGTTGTCAGTACCGAACTGTTATCCAAAAAATTGAAAATCATGGATGCTATTATTGTCAGTAATTTATAAATAGTAGGTAAGCATGTGATCGGGCGATAATTTTAAGGGTTATCTTGACTTTCAGTTTTGAAGAGTAGGTAAGTAATATCTTGCGTAAGGAATTGTGGAACATCCTCGGGTTTCTGAAGCATCTGGTTAAATACCGAACATGAACACAAGTGAACTTCTTCCACGAAAATTTTGTACTCCATCCATTCCTGGAGCTTTCCAGTTCTGGGTTTTCTTTAAAGCTGCATTGACAATCACTTTTGTAACTAAAAAATCAAGCACCGATGGCAATTGATTGTTTGCTTCTTTCTCTTTAGCAATCCACTCTGCAGCTTCATTTATGGACTTCTTCTGACCATAGTTTTCCCCAATAGTTTTCAGATTTTTTTACTCACTAGTGAATTTACTTATGGGACAGCGTGATTTCCTATTGAACTGTAGAATTTCTTCTGATTTCTTTGAAATGCTCGATTTTGTGTTTTAAGCATATAGCTTTTTTGGTATCTGGCGAGACGAGAACCTTTTGCCTTTAGTTTTTGTTTGAGTGTGTGAATTATGTTTCTTGCTTGAAATTTCACATTTGATGTCAAGTTTCTTAAGAGTTGGCATGAGATTCTGGATCAGTAAGTTCTCTCTTTCGCTATTCATGTACGATGTCAATTGTCGGATTTCTCTGCGCAGTCTTTATGGTTACTTGCAATCTGGTATACCAAGCTGGTTTTTTGCTGGGACGAGGTCTTCTTTCTTCAGAGGTTCCACAAACAATTTTCTGAGAAATGGGAATCTTCATAATTTTGAGGAGTGTGACACTTGATCAATATACTGCATGATGAAGTGATATTAAATCATTTCTTTCTGAAAAGAATTGGTGTATTATCTGGTTTAAATGTGTTATAACTGTTTGGATTGTACCTTACAAGTGACGGTTTGTATTCAGTGAGGGGGGGGGGGTTGGTCATATAAAAGAATATTACGCCTAAAGGATTGTTGTACTTTGAGGTACAGTTCATCTTCGACCAGTTTTTGTCCGTTTTCATTTTCATGTTGTTCAAAATTGGGCTCGTTCTTTTCATTTTCTGGATGTAATAGTGGGAAATGTTCAATGTTAAATAAATTGCAGCCTACTTCTTTCTTAATTTGCTCTCTTTCTAAGGTGGATACGTAATTCTTTTTCCAATTGAGACTCTTTCTATCGGCTAAATTTTGTTATGTGGATGTGTGATTCGGGTGACGTTCTGTGAAAGCTTGAGAAAATTTCATCCTCCATAAAGATTTTTTCTAAGTCTTGACATTCATTTACTTCATAATAGAGATGTGTTACTTCTACATTTGCTTGTTTAGTTCATTTGACACGTCGTGTTATATTATTTTTTGATGTTCCGATCCGTTGAGCGGCCTCTTCTTGAGGAACAGGCAAACTCTCCGGAGAAAGACTGAGATCTTGTGAGTCCATATGGTCACTTACAGCATTACCGCAAGAATCTCTGGTGCCACTAGATTCTTCACAGGGAGAAATGTTCTTCAGATATGCGACTCTACCTACTAACTGTCTGCGTTTCTTGTTATCCCGGGTGTAGACCGATCCGGTTTTCGCTTCTGTTTTGCTTTGTTCGTAATTTTCGTCATTATTATTATACCTGAGTCATATGGCACAATAGATGTAATCTTTCAGTTTCAATGCGAGCCGTCTGACGCGTCTACGCGAAATACATCAATATCAAAATTAATAAACTAATCGAATGGCAGAGACGCATGCATGATTAGTGAACTCTCCACCACGTGCGTGATAGTCTCTCGCTCTGTAACTACAAAGCATGTGGTGCAAATGGCAGAGCAACTCGCCATTCCCCCTGCTCCGCCACCGAACCGTCATTCACCTCGCATTGCGTTGAGCCGTGGGGCGCCTGTAAATCGCCGCTAATCACTCTCGCCTGCCCTTCGCGTTGAATCGTCACCAGGTGGCGTCTCCACGTTCCGGTCGCCGCTCCACGCAGTTACAGATACCACTGTAATGAGATCGTGTCAGGTATTGTATTGTCATGGAATAGATGATTGCTCTGTAATCTTCTCATTTCTTCTCTATCGTATAAATGTGCTTTCTGAAGTTTTAAATTGTACAGAATTTCCCTGTGGCTTCCGGTAACACCCAGGTAGGTGGGTTTTTTTCTCAAGTTATGACCGTTTAAAAGTTTAAGAACGTCTTTCTATTATAACATTTGCATTCAACTTTGATATAATGTGCTATTATAATACGTCATAACTGAGATGAAAGACTATGTTGCTACATAATAAACATAAAAAATAAATGATGTTGAAATGATGAAAAAATAGTTACCGGGTCTCTTTCCGTTTATCGAGTATTTATTTCACACTATTTATCTAAATTTTTACGTTTGTCCTCTATATCCATATTCAATTTTTATGTTGTTTCAAAAACTTCTATCCACATTAATTGGTCCATTTGTATTAATCTATTATTAACCAAAGAAGATCGTAAGAAATACTATTTTAGATTTCAAACGTAACTTCTAGAATCCAAATTTTCAACAAGCCTTTGATAAAGCAAAGATACAGTGGTAAGATACACTGTCCAAAAATAATTTTTAAAGTTTCCGAAATGGAATATCGTTTTTCGTAGCTGATATTGTGTTAATCAAATGGTTTGTTATATCTATTTCAATGCTAATGGAAACTTTGGATTAAATTTGTAAATACAAATTACGTATTTTAGTCTAGTCACAGAAAGTTATGTGATAAATGAAACATACCCCAACTTTGTATCCCCTAGAATATATATTGTGTGTGAAAATACATTACTGATAGAGGAAAATTTGAAATTACTTTGAAATCATTTAAAAACTTTCTATTAAATATTAATAATTTCACCAAAAATTTTGAATCTATTTTTGTGAGAATTAGTTTTTTGTTTATCATGAATTCTCTTAATACTTTACGCTAAAAACACAATATTTTATGTATTTCTATTCCTTAAAGAAGGTGAAAAATGGACACAACGTATTAAATTTAAAACAAATGTAACATACCTATTAATTCTACAATTCTAGTCGCATCAATTGACGGGAACTCTTCATAACGTGATGCTTTTCGTTATTTAAATATATGTTCACCATAGTTAAACAAAGGGTGTGCGTTATATCAACGCCTTGTTAGCAAGATAAGGACAATGTACGGTATTGCAGCTGAAGTAATTAAAGGAAGCCCTAGTAAAGGAAAAAACATGAAATAGTTCGTATGAAGGCTGGAATCAGNTAGTAAAGGAAAAAACATGAAATAGTTCGTATGAAGGCTGGAATCAGATACACAACAGGTGTTTGTTAAAGTGTATAAAAAGTTATTTGCAATTATGATAATGTAAATATAAAAAATGCATAAATAAATGTTGTTCAAATGCATAGGAAATGAAGATGAAGTACATAAAAAATTGTGAATAAGGAGTAAGATGAGACTACGATTGAATAATAATATATTATTTTAATCACATATTATACAATAATTTGTGGTAAGTGTAACACAATATGATACTTCTCATTAAGGTATGGCAAAGGTTAATAAATTTTAAATGACCAGCTCAAGCAGACATATTTCTTTACTGATTGTCACTATAAATTGATTTATCACAAATATATTCTGTGAAGAATTTTCCTGCTTGACTTGGTCGTTTAAAATTTATTAATCCTACACTCAGGTGCAATACGTAATTTTACTGCAAAATTTAAAAATAAAGAAAAGTGTTAAAAATATTGTTTCACGTTTTCTTAATAGTAATGATATAAACAAACGACAATATTTTTAGTAGACAATTTAATTTCCCGTTAAAATAAAAATAAATTTACACAAAAATAAAGTCATAATTTATAAAATAATTTGTTTAAAATCCACATAAAATGTAAACTAAGCACAACGTTTTGTCTCTAAAGAAGTAGATTCTTTATCCAGATGTACTAATTTGAATCAGACACCCCTCAGCAAAGAACTAGCACATCCGACGATGTCTCGTATTAGAGACGAAACGTAGTATTCGGTTTACATTTTCTGTTTTTTTTTACAAATTATTTTGTAAATTGTGACACGTTTATTTATCTTAATTATTATTGAAAATTTGTCTGTTAAGAACTCAGGTCGTTTGTTTATGTTATTGCTAATTTAAATTGTGTTTTGTCCGGTGTATCACACCGACACAGTTTGATAGAATATAAACTTCCTTCACTGAGAACACGAAACCGAGTCTGTATTCACCTCACGTACACCCAGTATGAATCACCTCGCCGCGCTCTGCATGATCACCCGAATTTCCGCGTCACACTGCGTTAATTGCTGGAAACGTCGTAGTTATTCACAGAACGAACCAATGCATACAGGGGATGGCAGAAGGGGGTTGGAGGGGTGGTGAGGGGAGGGGATGACGGATGTGCGTCGATAGAATTCAAGTGTAGCAGACGAGACCCGCACCTCATCCCCCCCCTCGACGCCGCACGGAAATGCTAATGATCGGAAGCGAATCAGCACGACGCGGGAGATTTAGGAAGCCTGCCTTCCCGCTGGTGGTGAGGGGGACGGGGGTAGACGATTCGACGAGACTAAATTCGCTTAAAGAGACACGGATATTCGGTGTTGTCTCAATTCGGTTCAATGTTATCTACGAGTCAATCCGAATATAAACAAGGAAGTGCGGCTGAGAGATATTCTTTTCCGACGTCAACATCAATATTTTAAGCTAAATATGGCTTAAGCACACGTAATAAATACTAATTACACTTCCTTTAAAAAATTTGCATTTTTTGAGGAAATACCCAAATTGTACCTTGCTCTTTACATAAAGTACCTTACATTAAAGTTCAAAAAAATTCAGAGGTCTCGCATCGACAACGTACATATAATACGCTACATACGAAATATGAATGAAATTGAGTCACCCATTTAGCCAGAATCGATGTGCACAGACGGACAAACGGCCGTTATGATTGAGACCACTCTTTGGTACCTTAGACGTCCAAAAACCAACTAAACTCTCAGACCATCCGACTTTCTCGTGTATCATACAATTGTATCACCAACTACAACTCATTGCCCAGAGCACAGGGTTAAGAGAAATAAAGCGCTTAATAAAGTGCTATGTTGGTAGTCCTCGTTACAAGATACGAGCTTATCCTTATCCATTATAAAACACAATGTCTGTCTGTCCACTAATCACTTAAGAACCACACATTGGACTACCGTGATTCTTTTTCTCTCTGCGAAGATATGTATACGCTGCCTAAATACTTAGAGATACGTGACAACCCTTATTAGCAACATCGTTCACCTCAATAAGTTTCTCAAAAATTCCACAACATTATTATGTGCATCTATAAAGAATGAACCAAATTACTGAAAGCAAGTTACTGAAATAGGTAAGATACTTCGATAATATTTCTTCCTCGGTAATTTTACATTTGATCCTACGTCTCTCGGTAATAAATCGTAATAAAACTTATGATGCATGACACATGACGAGTAACCTACGTGATATTTATCAGCAAGTGTTTGTTCCATTAGAAAGTGTACCATATATGTTAATAAAAATGAGCTTCATGATTAAGCCGTAAGACGAAAATGAATTCTTTGATCAGTACGTACACGCATTGATTCACTGGTTTTGTTTTCAACATTTTTGAGTTCGTGGCTTCTCTGACAAATATTCTTTTCACTGGTCCCTTGCAATATAACGTAAAAATAGAAAGATTTTAATAATATAGCTTTGGAAAGGTTTTCTAAAACATAATTTTCAAGGTATATTAATGTAATTGTGACCTTTACGGGAAAGTCTGTGAAAAATTACAGTAGACCTATTTCTATACTTACGATTCCTGTCCTCATTGCTACTTCAATTTTTGACCTCAGATTCCCACTTTTCACTATCACTTGCCAAATTAAGAAACCTTCTCATATTAATTTACAAAGTGCATAACACACAACTCAATATAACCATTGGAAAATAGAGCAAAACAATAGAACTATTTTTAGATTATAGCTGCTTCCAGAAGTTCGCCATCATCAAAAGTGGAAAATATCCGGGGTCATACAAGTTGAGAACACAAAAATGAAATTTTTCATAACTGTTCCTTTTACAATTAATTACAAACGCACTGGTTAAAAACCACAGCATTAAATTTCATTTAATTGATCTTACCTCAATAACTATCATATTTTCATCTATGCCCAGGGGATAGGAAATGTGGTCCTGCGGCGACATGAGTGGGATCAAGACGCTACGTGAGATCACAGAGGGGAGGAGAGACAAAGGAGAAGATCGTTTGATGGTGCGGATGCGCCCCGGGGGATGGATGACAAGGGGATGGCGTTCTAGCCCTACGCACCGCCGACCACTCGTCCTCCCACTGAAGCCCTCGCGACAGCACTACCCTCCAGCTCCACTTGTGGCATGGGGATGAACGCTCCTCATAGAAGAAGACTTTATTTGAAGAGTTTGAAAAGAAGCTGCGACAGGTGCACAGATTATGTTTAAGATGCATGACAGAAGACTATTGCACAATATCGACAGATGCCCTAGAAGTGCTGAACGGGGTGCTTCCATTAGATCTATAATAATAAATTTATTGTCAAAAAACAGTACAAACTGCGTATGACTACGTGGAGGACAATAAACTAATTTGCTCTACGGAAGCAAGCAAGGGACCATCCCATCAATTCCGATCAAGGGCCCTAAGGCACAGGCGAATTCAAAAATTTCAGCAAAAATTCCTCGATTAGATAAAAGGTTAGATGCGAGTTATAATACTAATAGAATGTCAATAAGTTTGTAATTTAACGCAAAAAATTTACATGTACAAATTATTATCGAACTGTAGATTATTCTGAGTATAGTGTTTAGGAATTGAAATAACTCTAAATTCACGATTTATTATTACAATAAACATGCCCCTAGACAAAGCCTAGAGAACCTGTAAAAGAAATCCGCCTCTACCCGAAGGAAAACCGGAGCAAAACCCGGATCAGGATGGGGCTACAGAATTAATGTACACAACCGTGCCAAAGTGGAGTACACATAAAACTAAATTAATATGAATCATAAGATACAACACTCATGCAAGAAAATAGTTTTTGAAATTGTTATAAGTTCTTTTACATGCAAAACAAAATTGAGGAAGAAAGTATGAAAGGGAGAGTAAGTAAGTATAAACGGAACACAATTAGAGAAATGGGAAAAGAAATATGAGTACTATTTCGGCAGAATTATTAAAAGGATGGCAAATAGATGGGAGAAAAATAAGAATGGACGAATTGCACAAGAATATATCCAGGATGTGAATTACGCAGGAAGAGCCGTAAATGATTGGTATGGAACCTGTTTGTAATGGAGTTTTTGACTCAACATGGTAATTTCAGAGCATATATGAAAATAATAGGAAGGACAGAAACATCGGAGTGTAAGTGAGGGAGAGAATACGAGACAGCAGGACGTGTTTTCTGGAATTGTGATTTTTACGGGAATAAAAGAGAAGAGTATGTGAGATATTTGGATGAAAGAGAAATCTAAAATATGACACGGAAAAAATATAATAAAAAGCAAGGAAAGATATGAGAAATACAAAAAAAATAGCACGCACATAGCACTAATTAAATATGTTTTGAACAACGAGGATTTATAATACCAAAACGGAAGGTTAAGGGCAACTGACACCTAAAGAAACCTTGCAATGTCAATGTTGGAGGCAAGGTGGCTAAATCTCAACAACCGCATTAGGGTTCCCGGAACCATGTTGAAATTCTATTTTCCCAATACTTCTCAAAATGTATCAATACGTGCTTCAGATTTCATGCAAATTCCATTGGGCATCTTGAATTAGAATTTTAACAGTAGCGGCCTCACTGTCCTTTAAGCACTGAAGTAAAGAACAGTGAAAATAATTGGTGAGCTACCTGGATTGCTCAGACCTAAGTGTGTTATTTAAGTTACAGAATTTTAATGTTTCACTGGTATACTTTGTGGCTATTATTTCTTAAGTAGTTGTAATGGTAATAAAATAATGCTCAGAAATTACAATGAAGAGTAACTTCGTCTACAAAGTATTAGAAAATGGATCTCCTAGACCCCAACAAAAATGTGACTGTGACCGTTGAAGGTTAAGTATTGAAGTATCAGTAATTCTATGAAATATACACTGACTATTCAGTACATGTCACAGTCACCAATATCACAGTACTAGAACAAATACACAAAATATTAATGATAAGCAAAGTGTTTAACATAAGGTGATTAATCGAATGCTAATAAATATAATTTAAGGAGAAAATGTATTGAAAGAAATGAATCAACATTTTTCTCAGTTTTCCTAATAACTTTGGAAAAGAAAAGAAAGATAGCCTTAAGAAAAAAAATAATTCTTTAAGGAAACCCGACAAATATTTCGTCAATTTTGCAATATTTGACCATCATTTACCAAAATATTTGTATATTTACAATATACTTCTTTAGTTTCCTTTGAATTGTTTCTCGGTTGAGGTACAATTTCAAAATCATCTGTTTGATTCACCGGAAAGAATGGTTTTTAATTACGTTTTTGGTACATGTCGGAAAATTCATTTACACTAATTGGCTCTGTCCGTCAATATCCTTCATCGAAGTCAATACTACTCATTTGATAGAATTTTCGCCACCTCGACCAATATGACGTGAAACGTCACTCATCTGTAGCGTATGCATGAGCAATGTTGCCAACGTCCTCGGCTCATACGAACGGTGAAGTTAAAAAGAACAAAAGAGTGATGAAAAGTTCGCGTCCAATGTTGGATCTGTCGCATTTCCGGTGTCAAAATACAGACCATAGAATGAGATAACTATCCAATTTTTTTGTCATTTCTATCATGTTGTTGCAGACATCATTTGGTACGCGTTGCATGAGAAGACAGAAGCAAGCTTCCAATATTGTTCAATGGAATGTAAATTGGAGCGAAAGGGTGAGAATTGGCTTCAATGATGGATTCTGAACTTTGCAATTCTGGCAGGGAAATTTTTGATTCTTCCTTTTTTTAGCCTTGTTCTTAAGTTTATTTCTAACAACTTTCGTAATACAATTTTTTTGTCAGATTACAACTTGACTTTGTTAAGGAGTACAATTGTGTCGATTCCGGTGTATTTTAAATATCAGAATTCTTAAATTTTAAGCGCTCTACTGGGAAGTTTTTCCGTGGTCGGAGAAAATTATTTCGTGTCATCACTTGATTCCAGACGCGTTTCTTCTTCTTCTAATTTTCCCGAAATATCACAAACTAATTTATATCTTTTGACGAGTTTATATGAGTAAACGTGCTATATTGTTTTTCATGAAATTACAACAAAATTAAAACGAAAATAACAGTATCATAACCACAAAAACTCGCGCAGGAAGCCTGCAAGGTTCGGTTATTTAATTTATATATCAACATAGCTAACGACTTTCGGGGATATCTTCGAAACAGTTCCCATGAAATTGGACTATTCTCACCAACATTCCATTTCTTCTGAACTTCGTCCAGATTACTGCGTTAAGATTTTCATTTTATATCTCAAACTTCAGTGATATTAAATATATATTACGCATATTCGAAGAAAGTGTTCTTGGTACATTGTGATCGTCATGGAAAATGTAAGCCTTGTGTCTTTAGAGAAGAGCGCGGGTAGGTAAAATTGTCCGTGGAATAAAACGATTTTTACGATTTTGACTATAACTTCCACTCCACAGAAGGGGTAGGGTTAGCTCTAGTAAAAATTGCCACATGGGTGGCCATTTTCACTTGAGTAGTGTTTAGCACATTGCAAGAGTCTTCAGCAAACATATAAGAATCAAGTGTAACAAGGATCTTCAACACGGTTTCTGTATATCAGGATAATGTTAATGAATTGTGCATAAGGTAGTTATCACATTGAGACATTACGCAGTTAGCTACAACTTGTGTTTAATAAAAAAAATATTAGTACAAATCTCACTACCAACGTTTTGTATTATGTAAATATCTTACATATTAGCCGTATACGAAGCGTTTGTTATAACTATATTTCCTATATATCCTATTATTTTAACGAAATTACCCACATAAATTTGTAATGATAATAATAATAATAATAATAATAATAATAATAATAATAATAATAATAAATTTATTGTCAAAAAACAGTACAAACTGCGTATGACCACGTGGAGGGAAAAAAAACTAATTTACTCTCCGGAAGCAAGCAAGGGACCATCCCATCAATTCCGATCAAGGGCCCTAAGGCAGAGGCGGATTCAAAAAATTCAGCAAAAATTCCTAGATAAGATAAAAAGTTAGCTGCGAGTTATAATACTAATAGAATGTCAATATGTTTGTAATTTTAAGCAAAAATTACATATAAGTTATTATCGAACTATAGATTATTCTGAGTATAGTGCTTAAAAATCAAAAGAATTGAAATAACACTAAATTCACGATATATTGTTACAATAAACAAGCCCCTAGACAAAGCCTAGAGAACCTGTATGATTAACGGGTTGCATGCCTCTCCTTTGTATGAATCGAAATCTTTTTAAAATGATAAATAATAAATAAATTTATTGTCAAAAAANAACAAAAAATTAAAATAAATTATTTTTCATTCGTAAGACCGTATATTAATTCAGTATGTAAATAATCTTTTAAAGAACGAAATTATTTTCTCTCGAACGTAAAGCACGAAAAAGGTAATACATAGCAATACTTCTTCACTTCAAACTCCTGTGGATAAATTGCACTGAACACTACATCAATGAATCATATTCAAATATTTATATTTTTCTACCTTAGCACAAAAATGAAGTTTCATATTTAACTTGTCTCAATTCTGCATAACGAATTACGCAATATTACTCCACTGATAAATTTTTAAATATTTCGGAAGTATATCGTTTAGTTAGGCATAAATGTTAATTTAGTTCGGAAATTGAAATATGAAATTGTTTACAATAATTTATTTTATGCGTTACACTTTGAACGGATCATATAATATTTTTAAAAGCGTTGATGGTGACAAAGAGTTAAAATTTGAAAAAGTACCATGAAAGATAGTATTCATTTAGATATTAATTAGCTCAGTTCTCTTTGTAATTAAAACTCAATACGTCGTTACGGTTTGCAATCATGTATGCCAAAAATAAAAATAAAACACATTTTCAATTAATGCAGTATCGGTGCATCACACTTCATAAATACACATTCCTGGTGTACAAATTTGTTGTCATTAGTTTATAAACATTTGTGAAAGAACATTTTTAGAAAAAAATTCAGGGACATAATTCAGTGAAATTAAGCTCTTTTTCTGAAAAAAATTTTTTTTTGACAAATTTAAACAAACATGCTCCTCAGCTGCGTCTTCCCTCATAGAAATATTGGTTTCTTTTATCAATGAATCTTCATCTATTTCTGGAAACGTATAGCGTACGCCATTCGGCATTAAATCAATGGCATTGCATTGCTTAAACTGACCATACCATATTTGACAAGTATTCCATTTTCAGCATGGTTGAAGATATTTCTGTCCTATTTAAATGTTTTAAGGTTCTCACCCCACACTGGGTGGAGTATTTCTTTCAAGACCCTTCATACATAAATATGCATGGAGTATTATTATTAACCTAATCAAACATATGATGTTTTCTTCATTATTACCGGCAACCTCTTACCTGAATAATACCGGTTTTATAGATTGCCGTATTATTGAACACCTTCAATGTTGCTTAAAATGTCTTTTTCTCCACCATCCAAAAGTGAAGATCTAACATCCGAAATGATTTTCCAGTCAATTCAAATCACCGACGTACACGATCAATTTTATTGAGTTGAAAAGAGTTTTATTTGCATGTTACAATGGAATAGTAATAAAGTATAGTATTAGCGGGACTGATGGCCCGTTCTCCTCTGTAGTTGTGAGCTGTGCATACAATATCCTAGTATTCTCTCTAAAGGAACTTGACAGTTACACAGTCCGTTCTTTCAACCATAATGTACGTTCTACCAATACATTCTAACGTCAGCGAAATAAAATAAAGTTTAATATAGGTAAATTACCACGAATACTATAAAATTAAATCTTATGGTAACTGACGCGTTAAGCATCATTGGGAACCACGGACAACCAACGGTCAGGATAAGGACAAAGTACATATATATTTATACATATATACACATTTACAGAATACTAAATACTGTATCTCTAAATAATATACATATTTCCAATCCCTAAATATTATATTATCAATTTTAGTAACTAAAATTAAATATTATATTTTCAATTTTAACTGAATAATTAAGCACTCAGAATGCCTTCTGTAGCGTGAAGATGACTATAATTAGACTGATGATTTAAATTGATTTATAATTCGACGATCATCATGGATACGTCCGAGAAGATTTATTCCTCTTTTAGTAAATTATAATATCCTTGGTAGAAATCAGTCCCTTGGAATAGAAAATATGGCACTAAACTACATGTGAACGTATTCGTACAATGTCATGTATGGAGATATCAGATGTGTAGATGTACTCGTATATATCTTCATTCCGTTATTACAGAAATGTGTAAGGTGATTTATATATCTTATTAGAATTTAACGCAAATAGTTTAATCACATTTTTCTAAATATAAATATCGATCTCTTAGATTGCGGTGAACCTAAACCGCCAGATAACAGATTAATTATGTTATGTTGAATGAAAATGGGAGACGGGACTGGGGTTCGAACCCGGGACCTTGAGCTCAGTGCGCTCATACGCTTACCGACCGCGCCATCCCGTTCGCCTCCCGGTCCCGTCTTCCATCCTCACTCAACTTGCGAGACCCAGAGACCTCTGTGGTGGTCACGTAGAGACTAAACTCCTCATATGAGGCGACTCCCTTAGGAAGTACTTTGTTTTGGGTAGTATTTTCCATTTCTGGCGCAGTCGGTAAGCGCATGAGCGCGCTGAGTTCATGGTCCCGGGTTCGAACCCCGGTCCGTCTCCCATTTTCATTCAACATAACATAATTAATATAAATATCAAGTTACTTAAGAGGTGTTTCAACACTTACCTAATATTATCTAGAACCGATGGAACATAAATCTTTTTGTGATTCACAGCATAATGTTGTGGAATAAGTGGTTGTAGTGATATGTTGTGGTGATGAGGAGGTTCCATTATGGTTGCAGAGAGCCATGAAGATATCTTCATAAAAGTCGAGACGTTGGCGATTAGATGAACGATATATTTATTGTGACTTAAACTCAAGATATATATTTTAATATTTTGAATTAAGTTTTTCTTATTCTACTACAATTAACGTCTATTATATAATAAAATAAAATAAATAATTATAGGCTTACGACCTTTAACGGACGAACAGTGTATATTTTTTGTGAATATTTAATGTTCGTCCGTTCAAGGTTGTAAGTCATTGACAATTTAATTTCTATCTTTCAGTAATATAATCTTATTATAAATAAAAAAGGACTGTATGTGCCTTTAAGAAAACTAAGCGTTACTCTGACGTCTACCGCGCGATAAACCCGCAAAGCGCGAGTAAATGGCCGCCATCTATTCCTTTGAGTAAGACAGCTCGCGTTGTCTGGGAGCCGGCGTTCGCGGCGCGACGGCGGCGAGTAAAAAGCTCCACGTTGTGGGAAAGCTGAGTAATATCCCGCAGTGTTCCATGCCTGGGATACAAGCCTCTCGCTCGCAAACGCACCCACTTCTGATTTCCTTTCACGAGAGGAAGTAGAAACGGATGAACGGCATTGGAGATGCCACCTTCCCTCCCACGGGTATCCTTCTTTGTTCATCTGTTCTTTATGCTGAAATAAGCGACGGTTGATATCTTCTCTTTGACGTACGATGGGACTTTGCGGAGACCTCTGGAGCGATATGATGGTTCCGAGGAGCATCGGGTTCTCAAACGAGACTGCGACGGTCAGGAATTCCTTTGTTCTGCTGTTAGTTTTTTCGCGCAGCAACGGTATTACTCGACCACAAGAAGTATTTAGCAATATAAATACATTTATGAATGTAAATGCAATTCACTCATTTTTTTGGTGAAATTATTAGGTGTCGTCTGAACAGAGTGGTTGGTGAAGAAGTGAAGATGTAGGGAGGAGGTGGAATCCTGAATATAGCAACGGATGGTATTATATGTCCTGAATGTTCGCGTGTCAGTAGTTTTATTCTGACCAATCCTCAAAATATAATGGAACTAAAGTACATTTTAACACACATATTCGCTAGATCAACGCTGTCCAACTTGTCTCAGTCTGCGGCTCAGACAACTTATGTCCCGTACACTTTCGATCGATCGTGTTAGCATGGGATAGGGTTTGGCTAAAATGTTGCCCGACAAATAAAACTAATGGGTCATATTTATTTATTTGGATTACACTTTTTTGAGTCTCATCAATAAAATTTATATTATATCAAGCTGGAAAAATTGAATGTTATATTTTTTACCTTAAAAATGTAGTTATAGGTTTTAGTGTTATAATAAAATGTTTTCATATTGTAATGTATGACGGTATATTTCCGAACACAATTGTCCATTTTCTTTCAACGGACATGACACATTAAATATTAATTCTGACATTATCAAAATGGTTTTCATGGAAAGCATTGACGCCGAAAGTGAATAAGAGCAGAGGGTGTCTGTGTAACAAATCGGGTTGTAGGGTGCTTGCGGAAATATTTTCTCTTGAGTTTTTGACACAGTATGCATTATTTTGCTTCAATTTCGCACTCCATATTTGTACACTAAATCCACAATTTGCTCACCCTTGTTCACGTCTTGAAAGTACATTTCTTTTTTTCTTATTGACCTATGAATTTCACACTTATGTCCACAAAATGTATAAAGTTAGACATTTACAACATCTGGCATGTTTCTTGTTAGGATATGAACCATAACCCTTCTTTGAAGCAAAAATACATTGACTATTGTAAGCAAATGGATTCAAATTTTAAAAATAAACCTGAATTCGTTCTAAACCGAAATACATCACACATGTAGCTTCAGGAACAGATATATCTTCATCTTACAGTCTTTTGCCTTATACCCGCACTGAAATTAGTTTACGTCACCGAATACCAAGCAAAGAACATTGTGAAATCATATTGTTTCTATTATTTGTCTGACAAAGCTATATGAGTCTAAAGGCTTTTAATCCGATACTCGTTTGGTGAATAAAAGGAGGTGTTCTGAAAAGACGAGCCGGATTGTGCACAGTAAAATGCTGCCAACGCAAACGCTAAATCAGCTGTCTCTTNTAGCAGGGTAAAAGCAGGGAAAAACTGAATGAAGGTTGTGCGTTGGTGCCTAGCGTCCTCTATAAAACTGAGGATTTGTCTTCATCAACAAAAAATTCATGAAGAGGTTATTAAGTTAAGGCTTCACAACATCTTACGTACGGGGCAACCATAAGGGAACACCCAAATGGTTGCTACCTTAACTTTGATCATGGTATTTACGTGACTGTAAATATGTAATTTTTGGAAGCGTGATAAAGCATTCAGAGACAAAGCATAACTTACAATTCATTATGTTTGAATAAAGCTAATCACACTAGTAAATGTAAAATGTGTTTGAAAAAGAAATCATCTTATTAAAGATTTAGATGAGTACATGTCCTTCTATCTTGAGCTTTGTCAATTTCAAGTGGATTTTTCCAGCAAAAATGATTTTTGACTATAAAATTGTTTATTAGTTTAACTTAAAAACATTTAAAGAAGA
This sequence comes from Laupala kohalensis, assembly GCA_002313205.1. Classification (NCBI taxonomy): domain Eukaryota; kingdom Metazoa; phylum Arthropoda; class Insecta; order Orthoptera; family Trigonidiidae; genus Laupala; species Laupala kohalensis. The sequence continues at coordinate 77,184 of NNCF01127304.1, forward strand.
AAACCTTGAAGCTCACTCGCAGTTTGGTTACTATAAGCGAGTTGTCAACAACTATATCGACACCATTAGTAGCGATTACGATGAAGACTAAATTAAAAATGTTAAATTTGAAAAATTATGTTTGTTTCAATATTAGTTTAGTTTCACGTTTCAAGTAATTCATATTCTCTGTTTGTATTTAAGAAATGTTTGACTTAATAATTTTTATTTGAAATGGATTGTTTTGACTGAAATTTTTTGATTTAATGCAGATATCTGGATATGTAGTTGTATTAGTTTCATATACAGAGGGAATAATTTTTATTAATAAAATATTGCAGAATTTTTATCAAAATTAAAAGCCAAAATCGTTCTTAAATAAAATTTTATAAATTTAAAGTAAAGAACGACAAGAAAATTTATTCACTCTTCCAGTTTCCTTAGATAACTAGTGTGACTAAGAGCAAACGAAACCGAAGTTGTTTTATTCTTGTGCGGAATCTAATCAAGAGTTTTCTGGACAAATCCCTTTGCTTCATCTCTTAGAAACGGGAAGTTTTCATATCGACCGGTATGCAGAACGCTTTAATCACAAAAAAACTAAACAACTAGAAATATGTGAACTGGAAGTGAACCTTAAGGTAGTATAATCGTAAGTGGAATTAAATCAGTAAGATGCTCGAAATAAATAAAATTACATGTATTTTGATTTCAACGCAAAAAATATACTTCGGTGACAATTGCAATAAAATAATTAAAGAATTATTAATCGTGAAACACATTACATTCCGAAGGAAAATACTTTAATAATAGGCTGATTTAAAACCACAAAGATGTCAGAAATTAAGTATATTTTGTAGGAAATTTTACCTTTTATCTATATGTTCTCATGTATTTCAAACAAATCATGCGAGATCCTATAGTGTTAGTAGTTATAATTAATGATATTGTGTTATCAAAAGCAGTATAAAAATTAATAAAAACTGTGTACTTCTCAGTGTTTTGGCTAACTTGAAGAGCTGGTGCAAAATACGTGCTTTTGCGCTCCTTGTAATGTTAGACTTGCCAAAAACTTGGACATGTGAACTTTCCGCACCAACTGATTACCATAACATAACCCTCGACGAATCACCGAGGAGGACCGCCATGGACCGGCTCCGAGCGAACCACGCGCTGTAGACGATGACCAGTCAACCGGTGTGTTGACAGGGTTCGAAGTCTCATCGAAGCAAAGCCGATTAGAGCTACGACACCAGACGCTACTCAACGCTCCTTGACAGAGCTTCTAAGTTTCCACGTCGTCACCGAGTCCCTTGATGGAATTAAGAGGCCGGAGCAAAATACCCTCATTTCGTGGATGCAGTGAAAGAGTTCCGAGATACTATCGTTTTAATTCTGAGGGGTTATCTAACTTTTCGATTGACAAAAATTATTTTCCATGTATTTCATTCACGTGTACATTCTCTGTAGGTTCTCTTCTTGGCTTGTGCTTTTCCCTGTTTTTTTTCTTCGGGAAGAGGCACATTTATATTAAAGCGGGAACGCCATTAATACTGTTGATGTTTTTAACCTCGACTTTTTCTTTTTGTAAGAGGTATGATTTATTTTGGGAATAAGAAATAGACAACGGCATATATTTGTTAAAAAATTTATTTTATAAATATCATTTTTAAACAATAAAGTTATTATTAATTCAAATCAGCATGATTAATACTTATCATATAATATTCATTTTTATTTAACACTGGAATCATTAAAAAATGCTTCTCTATATTTTAACTCATAAAATTTTATATCAACAACACCATTCATTAAATATGAACATTTAAAGCTATTGTAAGACACTTAAGTACCATATTTTTTAAATTATAATACTGTACATGTCAGGTACAAATAAAATGAAATTTTCTAAATAAATTATCAATAATTTTACACGGCGAGAATCGCGGTATTCTGGTTATTGTATAGAACAGAAAATATTTGGTGACCTAATAACACAATATAATCAACGGAATTATTATGAGTGTTAATATTACCACATCGCTTTATTATCTCCTGGTATTAATTAACTAAGTTATTTATTTTAAATCAGATAAAAACAAATCAATACAAGTTTAATTATAGATTTCTTACATTATTAGCCATATTTCCAACGAAGTCAATATGTTTTAACATTCTTTCGTCATGACGGATCTTTGACGACGTCTCGAATTTTACTTATTTTATTTACATAATGAGTAAAGTGTTCGTAACAATCTTCATCCTCAATTAGAAGTTCTTCTCTGCATATTAAAAAAAAATCTACATTCCTTTATTTTTTTCATATTACTTGGACTTTTTTGGAAGAAACCACGCATAAAAACATAACATAAAAAAATGGCGTTTGTATTACAGATGCATGTCAAGATACAATGATACTCGTTACAATCCCGGAAGTGAACCCCGCAATCATTCTGAACAGGAAAACACGCTGTTTGTTTGACCTACTCTCCAGATGACTCACGGAGTAAAACGTTACGTCCCGTTAACTCCGCAAAGAACCTTCTGCCAATCCCAGAGTCCGTTGTGTACGTGTAAGCCATTGGAAGGGATCAATCGACGGACGCGTGCGACCGCGTCGGAGACCAAGAGCCCTTCACAGCCTCTCGTTCTGCAGCCGACGCGACGGTGGCGCGGTGACGCGGTGGCGCGGCGTAAACCGGGAAGATTTACTCCCAAGGCGCTTCCGAGCTGCGACCGACAAGGTCGAGACAGTAAAGACGTTATTGCACCCGTCGCTAACTCAGCCACAGCAATGGGTGCCGCACAAGTTGACTTCATCCTTTCTATCGATAAGGACTTTTAAAGAAATTTAATTTAGGTCTGAGTGGAAATTGTGTACAGTTGTGAAAGGCGAACGGGTGGTGTAGTGGTTAACACCCCTGCGATCAGAGCAGGAATTTCCGGGTTCGATTCCCGACTCGTCGCCATTTTCACCTGACCAAAAGTAACCACATATCTTCTCGTGTATGTTACACGGAAGAAATATATTCGAAATGTAATTTAACTAGCTTACGATTAAATGGCACGGAAAATTGAATTTTATTTTTATTTATTTATTACATGTCTTTTGGTCAGGTTCGGGTCACTTGGCGCACTCTTCCACCTAGCATTGACTTGGACAAGGATTAGGGGAAGGAGATATGTTGGGTTGCCAGGGAACTCATGATACCGAACCGACACTTGTCTGGCGAAGGTGAGGGAAACCCCAGCGGAAAATCTCACCAAGTTCGGCCGAGCAGGGTTCGAACCCGCGCTCTACCGCTCAGTTGGGATCGTGGCAGCGAAGACATGGACACTAGACCACCGCTGTAGCTAACATTTGTTATTAACACACAACTTCCGAGTACCAATTCGGGGAGGAATGTTTGCATCGTCTATGGGCGGGTGAAAATTGCGACGGACCGGGGTTCGAAACCAGGACATCCTGCTATCGGACCGGGGTTCGAAACCAGGACAGCCTCAGGTGAGCTGTCCTCTGTTTACTATTATTTAGCAACACTATTTTATTTACCTGAATATGGCAGTTACTACTTTCTCCAGTCGGCAAGCTGAAGGCATAATTTACTCTGGTTTTATACTTAGCATTAACAATGTAAACACAGCATCCGAACAGATATGAATAGTACATGATAATAGACAATGGAGCATTGCGTAACTCACGTACAATATTCCCTACGAATATTCTTTACTAGGATCATGGTCAAACGCGTCAGAGCTGTCGGTCATTTGTTAGGATTCAAGTAGTCAAGTAATACCCTTATCAGATGAGTCAAGTAACTTCTTTCTTGCTGTATTATTTAAATGCAGTTATCTCAAAAAAAAGGAATAGGTGAAATAAAAAATAATAGTATAATAAATTAATATATTACTCAGACTATAACGAAATGATATATCAGAGCACCNATTACTCAGACTATAACGAAATGATATATCAGAGCACCGCATCTCGTAAAATAGTCAATAATCTAGTGAACAAAAGAAAATGAATTACAAATAATCTATCGCTTTATAACACTCTTGGTTTCCATACCTTTTAGACCTTCGGCTCCCATGATCCATAAGACAATATCTGAGAGCACCCTTAATATAAACCGTCCAATGTATAGTACAGCAAAAATGTAATTGCAATCTTAACAAGATTTCTTTTAATATAATTTTATTACTAAATTAAGAAGTACTTGAATATTTCCTATCTCTACTAACGTACATTTAGGAAGAAACGGTTATTAGCTCTGCGGCAATAAACACTTTATACTGTTAAATTGTCATGATGTGTTTTACAACAAAATGTTTGTCAAAACTGACGTCTCAAAGTAATGCAATAGATATTTAACCACGGTGACAATATTCGTTCGATGAAATCATCTTCAATATTTTAATTCTAGAACATTTTTTTATTTAAAATATTTAATATTTAAGAAATGTGATGGCTTGAACTGGCACTTCAAAATTCAAAACAATGAAATTATGCAATTTTAGAANCACGGTGACAATATTCGTTCGATGAAATCATCTTCAATATTTTAATTCAAGAACATTTTTTTATTTAAAATATTTAATATTTAAGAAATGTGATGTCTTGAACTGGCACTTCAAAATTCAAAACAATGAAATTATGCAATTTTAGAATTTCTGTTGCTAATAGAGAGCAATCGCTGCTGTCTGCTTTGTTGCTATCACACGGACAGTTCGTAAACTTTTGAAACTCTTTTCTCTCAGAGCGATTTAAGTCCTTGTTGAAGCTGACGTCATACCGCAAGCGATTTAACGTGCGACAGTTCTTACGATAGTTCAGAGAAATGGGAAGTGTGAGGTGAATCTCAAATTCCAACCGAATCGGTTTCCTAGAAAACTGTGTTGTCACTTTCCAATTACCGGGTACGTCTTCAATCCAAGAAAAGGAAAGATGGCTCAATAGAAGAGAACTTCTTAAGAACCCTAAGAAATGGATTCCTTATATTTGAAACAACTTTAACTGTTCTTTCACTCACGGGAGAAAATCGTTGTCTACATCGATTAAAGCCTTTCACTTCTATAGGTCGATATGCCCCTGCTCAGGGAGGAACTTGTTTTGCAGATAATGGAATAAAAGTATGAAAGTTGTCCAAATCTTTCTTTTCGTGTCTCTGCAGAGTTTTGCAAATTAGATTCAAGACTTCTGCTTAACGATTCATGATGTCGAAATGTGAAGTCGTTTGTATTTCTTAACTCGGTAACTTAGGAACGAGTCTATACATCGAATCGAAATTTACAAAGATATACGAATCAAAATAGAAAATACTTTACAGATGGCGTCCTATGGCTTCTAATACACTTTTTCCTACGCTTAAAAGTTTTTTTTTTAGATAATGGGGATGCTAGCTAATCAAAATGTATTTTTCTAATTCTATGTTAAAGATATAAACTGGAGTAAATTTGATTTTTTGATTTGATTTTAAAATTATGAATTAATTGATATGACGCCACAGTTGAACGTAAACGTGCAATTGAAATCAACAATAAATTAAAACCGAATATCGACAAAACTCTCGTGTGATTCCGGACAGGGTTGACTGGTATAGTTATAATTTTTTTTAAAACGTGTGATTGTTTTCATTACACGATGAAACAAGAACAGTACGATGAAACACTACAATATAATTCAATTCAAAAGGGCTATATTTTAACAACAACAAAAATATACAGTATGTTTGGCGGCCCTTAATACCCTTGCGCCTTACAGAGACCCTGAAATGTACCGTGGGCTGTGCATAATATACGCCAGTATTCACTCTCAATACAAAGGAAACAATACAAGGGAAACAAAATGGTGAAAGAGAAAATACTACAGATCTAGTACATTAAATATCCTAAACGTTTCAAACACAATGAGACCATTTAGTTATTCGTAGCACGTAAAACATATCTAATAAAAGATGCAAAAATGTTCAAGTATAATACGCCTATTTTGTGGTGACGACATAATAAATAAAAAATTTTGACAGTATGAAATAAACAAACTTTACTCCCATTTTCATGAAATGTATTTTTGAATTGAAAAGCTCTTACAGAACGGTCCTTCAATTTAAACTTAAGTGACTTTCCTCCCTCTCATAATGATTGGAGTGCATATCAAAAGGTTTTTGTTCGGAATACGCTATGAGAGAGATACCAACACTCACATGTATAAATAAAAATGACAAGAGCTGAATGATAATATATTCATAGCATTCAAAATATCGTAGGATTTCTACCTGATTCTTGTATTGCATTGATTTGTTTACAGTGTTGTTCTATTATTACTGAACATTCGTTTCCAGTTAATGGGAACTATTTCATACTCTCTGAATGAAAACATTGCGAGTAAGCAAAAGAATGTCAATTAATTATCATTATGTTGTGGACTTTCGAAAATACTATGTGAGTAACGAATAATGCACGAGGCGGCACAAAAAAGATTAGCTGGTGCTTTCTAGCTTGAAGACGACTTCGTGTTCTTTCGTTGCTGGTAAAACTTTCTTGGCGTGGTGAACGCGATTTGTGAGAAACAAAAGTAACTCTTGATCAATTTTTTAGTATACATACTGCAACAATTGCAATATACTCCATTTAATGGAGATCAACCTGACGAATACTGATCTATAATAATAAGTAATCGAAATTCAAGAAAGCAACTATTTATTACAATTATTAAATTCACAACTAAGTCCTTTGCGTGAAGAAAGTGTATGACAAAACTCTAGTATTGTTTTTATTGATGTCTGTGACTGAACAAATGAGTTTCGTGTCCATTTGAATCCACGTTCCCGCCATTTATCCGTCAAGTTGGAGTAAATTTAATTAAAATCATACGAATTTCTTAATATATTTAAATAAATTTGTATCACAGTACTTTTGCATGTGATTTCAAATCAAAATGCACATAACTAATTAATTTTTTTTAGGAAGAGATTCTTCATATCTATATTTGAATATTCAATCTGATATATTATTGTATATAAATCCTCCATTAAATAATACGTGTCCAAACAAATTGAAAGATCCAAGTCCCTGAGTAATACGTGAATATTTAATATTATCCTTCCGTTTTAATTAAATTGAGCTCTCATAAACCCCACTTCGTGAGCATTTCTCTGCGAGCGCTTCTCGGAACAATAAGAAATGAAAGCTAAGAATACGGAGTTGAGACACGGCAGCTCACCCTTCCACGCAGAAGTTCGCGAGCAATTTACAATTCATGAACCTCCTAGATGTGGAACACATTCCTCAGAAGTTATTTTGAGTTCCTAGTCTCCAGCTCCGTTTTATCCTTCGAAGAACTGCGGCGTTCGTGTCAATGTAAACTTCTTTTGCAAGATCATGGAGTTGGATCCTTGAATTACAGAAAGCTGCGAGGTAATCACCAAACTGTCTGTGTTCGCACGTCTCTGTTTCTTTTATGTCGAAGTCATTCAGAACGTTTTAAACGTACAATTGAAAACAGAATGAATTACTAGTAACGTATTAATTCACATTAATCAATATCCGCTTTAACATTTCAGTTGGTTATGACAACTTGTAGTACTATTATTTTGAAAGAATGTTTACAGATAGTAAAAAGAAAAAGAAAATTGCAAACTTAAAAAAAACGAACAAATTTTTCTTATAAATAATTGTATCTGACCAAATTAAGCAGAAAAATTATTTTTATTAAAACAGGTCTCAAGTAGACATGAATTCTTAAAAAATACACGAAAACCTTAAAATATTAAAATGTAAACAAAACGTTTCTGTTGTAAATTTGTACCATCTTCAGGTGAAACATATATGTGAGCTAGTGCTCAAGTCATACTGAAGTGGGTAGAAGCTCCAGGGCACCTCAACTCAAGGATATTTGTGAAGGGAGAAGTACAAAGAGTAAACACACATAAAACATGAACCTGAAAATTATTTACACATAAGATAACAGACTAAGACATATTCGAGATGCAGATGAAGAACAATATTAAATAATAATAATATAAATTTTTGGTAATTAAGATGTATCAGTTTGAAAAATGAGAATATATTTAGTGCATCGTACGCATAGCATCTCAAATACGTCTCTTTTATAATAATTATTTTCTGCTCACAGTACTTCTATATACATTCTTAGTTTACAGACGAGATAATGAACTTAAATTTTTTCTTATATTTTTATGCTTCTGGAACTGTAGCAACGGAGGAATATATATTTTCCAATATTTTTACCATCACTTGCCGTGTTTGAAGCTAATCTGAGGCATATGACAGACATTGTATGATGCCATAAGAGGTGATGCAACTTAAATTTTCGCTTCGGGAAATAATCCACAAACTTTGTGGTGAGTATTCGTGCATTGATTTCTCTGCAAATATTAAGTTAATAGAAAATGGAAAAAAACCTAGGTAAAATATTTTATAGACACTTATAAACACGTTAACTATATAATTTTATAGTATTTGCATTGAATTTGAATCAATCGATTTGGCTCAGAATCAGAGGGGCGACCGTTTTCAGATGTACAAAAAATTACACTTTGTTTAGAAAAACTTTTTCAAATAATAGCACCGAATACTGAAATAAAAGATTAATATGTACTGCCCATTTGTATCTTTCCTGATAATTACAAAATAAATCATTTTTGTACGTGCCAATTTTCTGTCATTTTCGGAATTGAAATGTATATTATAATGTTGTAGAGAACTAAACATAATTAAATTTTCCTAAAATTATATATAAAATTCACATTATGAAGTTATGTGTTACAGAATAGTTATAAATTTATGTGAAGAAAGATCTAAGAAGTGAACCAATCCATACTACTAATATATAAATGCGTAAAGCGAAAGTGTATGTCTGTTTGCTACTTAATCGCGATTAAACCACTGAACGGATCGTGATGAAATTTCTCAAGGAGATAGTTAAGATGTTCAGGATAAACATAGGCTAACTTAAAAAATGCGTCAAAAGAAAAATAGAAAATGATTTAGACGTTTAATGTCGCTGAAATCGGAAAGAAGAGAGATATTCGCTTACACTGTCAAAATGGTTAGAGATAGGTGCTAACTGTGCATTGTAATATTGTTCACCTCAAAGAATTCTACAAAAACAGCGCGACAGCATGTGTCTTATCTGCAAATGTTTTTACCTACATTATCGAAAATATGTTATTAAAAATAGGAGTGTTAAAATATGTAAATTTAAGAAAATAATTTTCCAAGGAAGCAATCAATCATCATCAAAATTTATATTTTGTTTCATTTTGTTCGTTTAACTAAAATTTAAGACTAAAAACATCTTTACATCGTAAAATTTGGACGAATGGTTTAGATTTTAAAAGCGTTTTAATGAAATGGTGCGTTTTAATGAAATGAAACACAAATTTGGCACCATTGTGTCTTGCCTCAGAAGCAAAATTTCGCTGGTTCCCGGCGAGTGGGTTCGTCGATCTAACAAGTAAAAAAATTCAGGGCCACGCCGGGTAATCAGCTAGTATCCAATAATTCCTCTATTTCCAACGCCGCCGGAAATAACAGTGAAGGTCTCTCATCGACTCGTTTTCTCTAAACGAAAAATGAAAATCAAAAGTAAGTGGAAATAAAATAAATTAAATCAAAATTAATTAGTTAGTTGCACTATATCTTTCAGACTAACATACTTTAAGAACTATTAATCTATCTCACTCAAAAGTTAGAATTCAAAAAGTTAGAATCTTACGATCTAATTTCTATACTGTTTATTTATTACATGTCTTTGGCAAGATCTCATTAAATATGATAGTTTGTGTAAGGTACGTACTTTTTCATTTTTTAAACCATTAGGATGCTTTAAATAAACAACAGTGTGTAATAATGTGATTTTTATAAAAAATTACGGGACTCACTCAGAGTCTCCTGAGGATTTTTGGTCAGTTGTATAATAATAAATTTTTGTCGAAATAGGAGTCACAAAATGCGTATGACTATGTGGAGGACAATAAATTAATTTACTCTCCGAAACCAAGCACGGAACTATACTATCAATTCCGATCAAGGGCCCTAAGGCAAAAGCGGATACAAAGTTGGCTACGTGTATCAACAGAATGCCATCAAATTTGTATTTAATAAAACACAAGAAAGAAAGTTCACTAGTACGTAATGTTACTTGGCTATAAATTATTCATAATATACCTATTAAAATCGTAACTATTAAACTCTAAAATCGAGATTAATTATTACAATAGACCGCCTCCTCTAGGCAAGAGCCCGGAGAGTCTGATTATACAATCTAACTCTATCCGAAGGAAAACCGGAGAAAAACCCGGGCCAGGATGTGTTGTTAGCCGCTTCAAACATTTTTACGAAGATTGATAAAGGAATATCAGTAAATTTTCCAACCAGAAATCGAATAAAAGTTATTCTTGATATTTTCATAGGAATAGTTCATCTTTGCCCTTGTTTTTTTTTTTTTTTTTTTTTGTAGGGCTTNTTGTCAACATCGAAGGTCAGTAGAGCCCAATTTGCCCTTGTTGATGAACTGCTAGCACCCACGTAGGACTCCCACAGAAAACACGAAAATTTCTATTCGCGATTCACGAGTTACAAATTAAAAGCAACCGAAGTGTATGGCGTCTCCTACGTTTCACACAATTCCATCAAGATTGGTAAATATTTATATACGATAAAGATTTGTATTCCGCACGGCATTCGAACCCAAATATTCATCGTTATACATTATAAGTTGTGGAATCACCACTAATATTCACGTAATTGATTACTTCTCAAACATGTTCACATCTCCTTGGAAGTAAAAGTCACGCATATTTTAATGTAATTCAGGAGTAGGAAAAATTTTCATGATCTGTTTATAAGCACCATTAATCTTAACTATTTTTGGACATCGACAACATAAAATATAACTTTTGATCGTCGTCATCAAACCACAGTTTCCATTTTTTTTTGGGTGGCTTTAGGGCTCGTCAATGTCGAGGTCATTAGAGCCCTTAAAACTTGTACAGGTAGGGAAAATACAGTTACGCACTAAGGAGAGCCAACATGACTCTCCCCGCGTGTGAGACTTGCCGAATGACTCAGCCATACCCACTAGAAACCCTCCTGAATTACAACTCACAACTCAAATCCCAAGATATCTCAAGACTTTACTTAAAACATTAAAAAAAGAAGAAGAAGAAAGAGGAAAATCAAAGATACCCTAGCCCCAATGGCGTCGGGATCGAAAAGAACAAGAGGTGACCAAGGAAGGTCAGGAAAGAGAAAGGAAGGAGCCAGGCACAAGTCACAGTTTCCAATGGTGGCGTATCAAATAGAAGCTATTTCTTCTTTAGTGGGTACATTCATGTCTTAAGGCAAATAAATTTGGATTCAAAATTTATTTGTCATTATTAATTGTCTGGAGAATTATCCTAAAAACATCATTATTGAATTTTAACTACTAGCAGAGCACAAATATTTCTGTACCAGAATCATCTTAATGTTATTGAACTATGACGCACGTTCCCGAAATGATAAAGTGACATCTCATTTCCTTTGTACACTACGACATTAAATTGGCTGCCGTTTTAGCGGGGGGGGGGTTATTAAGTTGCCCTCGTATAATACGTATAAAAAGGCAGAATAAAAATGGTTGCAAGGTAATGTAAATCTTATGTTACTTTCACATTATTGTGTATTCGTGATTCGTAAATCAAGTGTCACAACATCTTCATATATTTCCTACAAAATTGTGTTTGTTATATTGGGTAGTAACTCAGTACGTTAAGGTGGATTGAACCTCTGTTTAGAGCTACGTTTTTCCCGTCTCTGTGCATCACTCTATCACCGTCAGCTGTTTTCTCGTTGTCGTTGCCGTCACCAGAGTGCAGTAGCGTCGCTGCGACGGAGAAACAAGGAGTTTTACGAGCACGTCACCAGGTCAACGCTCGACAGAATGAGTAGTGGAACTACAGACATTGGGGAGGACGTCCAAGTCTTAATGCGCGAACGAAGATTGAGGATATAACGTGGATACAACGGGTGTGTTGGCACTACCTACATCATTGAGGTCCGAGGCGGGCTTGTGATCCAGCCACTCACCAGCGTGTTAGGATGCTGTTTTAAAGATTAGGTAAAATAATTAAATAAATATAAATTTATTGTCAAAAAAGCAGAAGAAAACTGAGTATGACCTCGTGGATGACAATAAATTACATTGCTCTCCAGAAGCAAGCAAGGGAGTATCCCATCAATTCCAATTAAGGACCCTAAGGGTTTAACATTTCAGTACACTCCTAAGACAATAATAAAAATTATTCGATACGTGTTGTAATATTAACAGAATACCAACAAATTTGCAATAAATAAAACGCAGAACAATAAAATTGAAATTGTACTAAATAAAGTCAGATATTATTTTCCTGTTAAATAAATAAATAAATAAATTTATTTTCAAAAAACAGTACAAACTGCGTATGACCACGTGGAGGGAAAAAAACTAATTTACTCTCCGGAAGCAAGCAAGGGACCATCCCATCAATTCCGATCAAGGGCCCTAAGGCAGAGGCGGATTCAAAAAATTCAGCAAAAATTCCTAGATAAGATAAAAAGTTAGCTGCGAGTTATAATACTAATAGAATGTCAATATGTTTGTAATTTTAAGCAAAAAATTACATGTACAAGTTATTATCGAACTATAGATTATTCTGAGTATAGTGTTTAAAAATCAAAAGAATTGAAATAACACTAAATTCACGATTTATTGTTACAATAAACACGCCCCTAGACAAATCCTAGAGAACCTGTATGATAAATCCGCCTCTACCAGAAGGAAGTAAAACTGTCGTATATTTATGTCCCATTTGGAGGCTAACAGATTGAGGTACGGGGTGGACCGCCCCTCACAACCGCCTAAGTACACTTTTGTGTGTTCCGAAAGAAATTGGAAAGTTTTTTAAATATTTGCAAAGGTCACGCAGTCACACAAAATAAAATAAAATGTTATGTACTTGATATGTGACACATGTTGTACTTTGTATATTTGAGTCTAGATATGATTATGTTTCTTTTTACCTAATTGGCTCAAAACGCGGATTAATGCTGAAAGACAACGTCTCAAACCTTAAGAACTGATTAGGTGAAAAATAATACCCTTCTGTCACCTGCAACACTGCTTTTCCGGTGTTTTGCTTTCCTTGATTTGCATGTAGAATCGTTTTACCAAACTGACTCAAAATAACGGGTAAATATAGTTTAAAATTTAGGATCTTCTTTACTCGTTTTGCAAGTTTAATAAAAGCAACAAGAGTTCCGCAAGGGGTACAGAGGTTGAGATCTTCAGAGACGTTCAATACCCGCTTTCACATTTCCCTGTTTTGTGGCAATGCGAGTTCGATCCGTCCATTTTCTTTGTAATATAAATAAATAAATAAATAAATTTATTGTCAAAAAAGCAGTACAAACTACGTGTGACCACGTAGAGGACAATAAACTAATTTACTCTCCGGAATACAGAACGTTTTTGACAAATGTTTGAAATGCGAGTGTTTTTTTTTCTTCTTACAAGGAACGGGACGCAGAGTAATATTTGCAAAATGATGTGAAATGTACGTTGAGTTCTTACCGCAATTCGCAGGGTTTTTAACTCATGAATAATGGAAGCATGTTGCTCACAAATGATACCTCTAACTAACGATAGATACGTATAAATCATCATTCTTACAATTCTATTCCTCTGTACGTAATTGAAACAGGTAATGCATCGCCATATATGCAATGCAAAACAGAACTTATATCTAGTAAGTACGTGTTTGGCAAACACGGGGCCCCGAGCTGTCTGGCATTACTTCCACTTACTTGTACTAGGCTCCTTCCTTTCTCTTTCCTGACCTTCCTTGATCACCTCTTGTTCTTTTCGATCCCGACGCTAGGGTATCTTTCATTTTCCTCTTTCTTCTTCTTTTTTTAAATTTTTATAATGATAGACGTTTTTATTGAGAAATGTTGATATTTGAGTTTTGAGTTGTAATTCAGGTGGGTTTTTAGTGGGTATGGTTGAGTCATTCGGCGAGTCCCACACGCGGGGAGAGTCATGTTGGCTCTCTCTAGTCCGTAACTGCATTTTCCCTACCTGTACAAGTTTTCAGGGCTCTAATGACCTCGATGTTGACGAGCCGTAAAACCCCACAAAAAAATGATAATGCATCGGCAACGATAAAAACTTATACAGGATGAGCCAGTAAAAGAAAATGCCTGAGGTATCTCCTAAGCAAATTAAAATATCGAAATTAGGTTTCCTTGAAGATACTTGTGTAGACACACGGCAAATTATTTGTCGAATTTAAATGTATTCGCTGCAGAGATATAGTACTTTTATTGATTTTTCAAATGAAACTGAACAATATTTCAAAACTACTTTAAATCTCATGAAAATATAAACAATAATATACGTTAATTGAATTTGGAAAGATAAACAAAAAATAAGAAAATATAAGTAAGATCCTCCCTTTTGATCCTTCATTTTGAATTCTATATTTAAATGGTACCACGGAAAAGCAGGCCATATGTTCTGAGTCAAAAAAGAGACATGTTTATTCCTCTCATTATATTCTTATTATCATATTAATATAACGAGTATTACCATCGCGAATGTTTCCTTAACGTGTCCTTCAATCGACGAAGTTAAAAGCAGTAATGCTTCTGAGGACAAGAAATAATTGAGATCAATTCTCTTTCACTACGCAACATGTGCAGTGTAAGAAAGAAAATTCACTTTCAAAAGATCCACTAGAAAAGATATAAAAAGGACAAGTAAAGAATTTCTTGTCCTTTTTGAACGATCCTTTCATTCACAAAGTGGAAAAGGGCTCTCTGAGGCAAATGAAGCCCTTCGTCTCACAGGCGCATCTGCATGGATGACGTGTGAAAGGCTTTCTTGTAATTAATGTACTCGGAGGTACGAGGACAAGGACACACTACAACGGCGAATGAAATCCATGATTCCCAACGACTTTGTAAGCCAAGGGACATGTGCAAGTGCGTTGCGTCGTACGCCTTCACATTAGCATCTGAATGATAATTAGTGACGATCACAAAGATCTTGGTTACGTTAGAGATAATGGAGGCCTTGTAAGTTAAGTACGTTCCATGAATACTGATGAAGATTAATGACACAGACTATTCAGTTTATGAAGATTTCAATTTGTGGGGGACAATCATTTAAGTGGTTCTATTTTTTGGGGGGGAGGGGGCTTCACGGCTCGCCGACATCGAGGTCATTAGAGCCCTAAAATTTTTGTACATGTAGGGAAAAGGCAGTTACGCACTAAGGAGCGCCCACATGTCTCTCACCGCGTGTGGGACTCGCGACGAATGAATCGACCATACCCACTAAAAAGCCCTCCTGAAGTACAGTATAACCAAATATAATATTTCTTTTATTTAAACCGAAAACACGGGGGAAAAAATTAAATTTGGAGAGAGAAAAATGTTAATTCATAGTAAAGGAAAAATAAACATTTAAATTCAAACCCTCCCGATAACTTGTGGGAGGAACCCCGTTTCGTGTGTGGATTTGAGCAATGACATACGAAAAAAAGATCAGATACTGTTCCAAAAACAACATTCCTGAAGGAATGTAAAAAGACGTATCAAAATCGGTTCATTTTGTTCCAGCATAACGTTCAAACTGTTCGGTAGATTGTGTCGCCGTCGATTGGTACTATAATTAAGACACTTCAGAAGAAAGTGTTCCACGGTAAATGTGTTACAAGTTTCACAGACGGGGAAAGGTTCACCGCGTAAGAGATGACCATGGGTAAGATAGCAGTGGCCAATAAGAAGGCGCGTAAGGATTACTTCTTCTCGTCTGTTCGCACGGGATGATGACACCCATTAATTAACGGAGTCTTTTACTTTCCTCAGCTTGAAGACGCGAGTTTGCCATTCGGAATGACATGTCTCAAGAAGAGACCTTTGAATCTGACGTAGGAACAGATGAAAGGTCAAGGACTGCCCTCTGTGTTCCGCGCTTCGCTGCCTTCATTACCCATTATATCCACGTGCCCAGGAACCCAACAAAGGACTATTTCAAAATTTTGAAATACTAGATTGCTTATTAAATTCTAAATTGTCAGGATAAGGGTGTCAGAAGTGTACAGTGAAGACTACGACCACAGATCACTAATAGAGCTGTCTCTTATACACATCTAGATGTGTATAAGAGACAGATTGAGAAATNATGGAGGCGGAACAACGGGTGGTACTGTGTCAGTGGAAAGCAGCACCAACGGAACTATCCATTGCTGAGCCATCAGTGTATATGAACATATGATCCAAATAGAGGCTTTTCTGTTCTCCGTAGTGCTGTTGGTACACAGAAGCTGGAGTGTCTTGCTTTGAAAGTTGAGACAGCTGAAAGACGATGGTTGGTTGCATGAAGGACCAAGGTGGTGTACGAGTGTGTGGGTATTTCACTGGAAGAGGTAGTGTGATGACATTTTCCTGTAGCAGTTGTTTAAAACGGACAACCGTAGGGCGGGGTATCGAAGGTCTTGCAGCGTAAGATGAAATAAATTTCGGAGAATGAAGGTGTTGCCGAGTGGGGTATTTTGAAACCCCCATCAGATTCACTCCGTAAGATCCAAGTAGAATATCACGTCTCTTGTTAAGAGATGGTTCGCCAGCGACTACTAGTAAGCATTCTATTCGACTAGTGAGGAAAGCACCAGTTGCAATGCGGACTCCTGCATTATGGATACTGTTAAGTGTTCTTAGTGTCGACGGTGATGCGGAGGCGTATACAATACTGCCATAATCTAATACAGACCGAACGAGACTTCTATACAGACGAGTGGTTAAGTGGTTCAAAAACATAGCTATTATAGTATGTATGACATACTCTCGAACTAGATATAAAAAGTCAGTTCATTAAAAAATATGGAAAGACAAAAGACGATATAATTTCATAAAAAAGGTTCTGACAAAGACGGCAATATTGATGCCTTTAGTTATATAACAATAAAGAAATGGACAAAGAACGATTCGAAGAAATAAGGTGTAGCATCAAATTGGACGCTCTGAGTCATGTGACTGCAGTCTCATCCTATCGATGCTCACTTTTGTTGGCCTAACTCTCTTCAAAGGTTGTCAGAACCTTATCTACTTATGGCCTTTATTTCGAAGTCCTCGAATTCCTTCAGTGTTCAAAAATCCAAAAAAATACCAACTAACAACCATTAATATCACATTCTGTACTATGAACTTTTCTCTAAGTGGAACTAAGAAAAGTTCCATACAACGTATGAGTTCAAACGCTGTTCGTGTATTGGTCACATTGTCACTCCTGAGAATACTGCACTACTTCTGTAAAGAGATACAACTAACAGTTCCCTTGGTTACGTTGTATCCCTTACTCCATGTACGAATTGAACTCAAACTTCATATTTCTTAACAATACGACTAAGTAAGTTAAAGTAAAATTCGCTTTTGGAATGATTTCAAAATTAGTATTTAGATGGTTCAGTTCACTTGTATTTACGCAAATATAGAGACGTCAGTTACGACAACTAGGACGAATGCAAACCAAACATAATTAACTATGATGAGGTCCTCAACAACAAAAGGTTTTTGACAAATGTTTCTTTACTTGTATATTTCAACAAGCAATTTACCACGATCGATGAATATAAATAAAGAACCTGATTGAAAAGTTAATAATGAACCTACTGGTGAGTTTCAAATATTAAGATATATTTATAGACACTCAAAATTCTTTTATAAATATCAATGGACATAATTTAAATTCCTATGGAGCTCAGTAAGTAATAGAAAATTCAGACATTTATTTTTGCTTTTCAAGACGAGAATGAACACATTTGGATGCAGTTACATATTCTAAAAATTTAGGACAGGAGATATTAAAGAATCGTAATACTGCGCCTTATTTATCTATGGAATAGCTTTTGTACTTTTTCCTTTCCATTTATACTGTTGTATACGGAATGTATTGTAATAGGTCGAAAAATAAATTTCGGGATCTCTTCAGAGCTTGTTCCAGGGAAGTTTAATGTCAAATATTTGCTATGATTTCCAAAGTGTGTATGTGAACAATTTGGTTTATCCAATAACTCACGAACAAATTAGTGAAATCAAACCAAACTAGAGAATTGACTTTGAATGCATTGGGAATTAAATCCTATTTCTATACAGCTCATCCTGTCTACATTTACACATCGCGCTCACTTCCTATTCCTTAAAATTCAAAATTAAGGAAAAAAGAAGATTTGCCGGATAATATATTCTGCGAACAGATTGCTAAACAGCATTTCCTTACGTTGCGCCGTTTCTCGAGATTTCGCCATTTTTAGATCAGCTGACGAGGCAATTGCCAAAAGTTCAGGGTGGAAGATAATTCCTGAAATCTGTACTTGGAAGTTGAGCAGTCATGAAATTGACGAGAAAACTCTGTAAGAACGTGAGGATAAATAATTTTAGATATGTTGAACTGTTAAACGTAATTTTCTTTACCTATAAAGATTTCTGGCTTTTCTTTAAGTTTTATAGCAACGTAAGCTGTTTACTACTATGAACTTTTTTT
>NNCF01127304.1:95774-108535 GCA_002313205.1 Laupala kohalensis
TATATTGTTCGTCTATAAAAGGTCGTAGGTCTATCATGATTAATAATAGAAGTAAACATAAAAGGGGAATAATAAATCCAGCGTCAATATCTATAAAACACACACGTGATATAAGATTGTTAGAAAATTAGTACTAAAGTACCAACGAGAATGAAATTACATTTAAAGAAAGAATTGTTTACATGAGGTCCATACGTGAGTACATTCACATATATACACAATATAATATTTTCACCTACAAGCATGGTCACACGCTCATATACATAAGCAAGCATCAATATCATTGCTTCTCCTATACATTTAACATAAAAGTAGTTGCCCTAATCTAATAAAAAATAAATAGTAAAATAAAAAGAAAACAGGTAGCTTCGAACAATCATGCACACATCCCTACATCGCACTTCACTGTCAACATTTTCTCATAATTGGATTACGTAATACAGGAACATAATAAGAAAGTTGAACAGGACAGATTCCAGATTATTTAAATAACAGAAAATACATCGTATAGGTTGTATTTACTACTCCAAAGAAAACAACTATCAAGTTTACTCCACCAAGAATGAAGCAATCTGAAGAAAAATAAAGGTAATGTTGTGTGTCCCATGTCTTCTCCTGTCCAAAATACAACAAGACAAACCAATAAAATTAATGAACTATTATAGAACACGTTGCGGAAAATAACCAGTGACTGGTGGGGACGGATGTGCAGGACAAAGTAACTATGATAATGGAATATTTGGGATGGTAATTTTCATCCATGTATAGGACTCAATGGTATATCTGTCGTTAATTAAGGAATCAAAAGTTTCATGGTTTTTATCCTACAAAGGAAATTTCAATTTTTGAAGTTATTTTGGTCAACATGATATTCTTGGTTTTATATATATATATATATATATATATATATATATATATATATATATATATATATATATATATATATATATAATGTGTGTGTGTTCTGTTATTAATAAGTTATATCATTGACTAAAAGCCATGTGTCAATCGTGTTTTAAATACACAGCCATACAAGAAATTAGCTCGGTCGTCTAAGTATTATCTTCTATTACTAGTATAATCACCCGAACTAATTTATCACTTAAATATCTTCTACTTCCATCAGAAATGAAGTTAACGAGAAGGAAGATTACCTCCTTTACACCTGTCAACTTCCAACTGAGTTCGCCTTCACTGAAGCCTTTGACTGCCGAAGGAATATTACAAACGCGAGAGACAGCGTAACAATGGAGACAGATGAATCGCGAATGATTAATGAAGGCGTTTGCACTCAAGAGGTCTCAGTGCATTAGAAAGGGAGAGGATTTGCTGGGAACCTACGGAGGTGTGGTCTTCTTCGTAGATCTTCATTGACATCTTCGGAACCTTCCTAGAGAGGTTACGGTATTCTGGAGTAAGTTCGAAGAACTCGCTTTTATTATCTGCCTTTTTTTATCTGTCACCGAACATTGGTTATAAATTATTATTATTATTATTATTATTATTATTAAATATTAAATTCATATCAAAAAAGTTCATTACCAGTGAAAAGAACAAAATATGTTGAAACCAATTATTCCAATACTTTAACTAATTATTCGTAATGTATTTCATTATTTTGTTTCTACATTCTAATGGAATACTGAAATATTGGATTAAATACTCGATTACATCAATTTAACAAAATAATGATTTAAATTACAATATTTAAAATAATTTCCTTAATTATTAAAACTTATATTTTATAACAAAATATTAATATACTTCACTGTAGTAAATCTTTATTCAAAATACTCTCTTAAATTTAAAATATATATGAAAAATTCATTTCAACACACAATCTTGTAATCTTTAAATATTTTGTATCATACGCCGAAGTCCAGCAAGGAGCAGAGAAAATTTTCTGCAATGATGATTTTTTTCTTCTTCTAATGCTCCAGTTTTCTCTCGCTCCTATATTTCAATAGTTCACGATACTGACTATTTTTTTTTATTATTT
Organism: Laupala kohalensis; assembly: GCA_002313205.1. NCBI lineage: Eukaryota > Metazoa > Arthropoda > Insecta > Orthoptera > Trigonidiidae > Laupala > Laupala kohalensis. The sequence goes on from NNCF01127304.1 coordinate 97,774, forward strand.
ACTTATTTATCTATTCCTGTTCTAATGAGTTTACAATACGTGAACGTTTTCGTAAAGTATTTTATATTATTTTAATAACGAATCGCATTATACTTAAATCTGTCTCATTCATCACAGTCTTTAAGAATAGGATAATGAAGAACATGGTATCAAGGTGTATTTCTACTCACGCGCTAGTTCTTTGTCTCACACGACATATATTATAAATATATTATATGAATGGTACACATATGAAACTATATTTTGACATCTCTTATCACTAATCTTTTCTCCTGTATACTTTTTATTTCACTATTCTTCAAGACGACCTTCTTAGAAAATTGCAAAACAATATCCCAATAGAAACTGCTTCCGATCACCGAAAGTTAACACCCCTTAAAAAACGTAGTGCATTTTCTCTTCACATTCCGCTGTCACTCAGTAAAAATCAATACTTATAAGCGAAGAAAAAAGAGATTGAAGTTCCGTTCAGGGACCTCAATTTTACCACAAGAAAAGTGCTCTATGTCGAATTGCTTTTGCTGGACGTTATTGGTGGTAACAGCTGTGTGCTTGACTTTCTTCACAAATGACCCAACGTCATAGGATCATATCTTTTGGCGAAGAGTGGCCATTGGATAGCAATGTAAAGTCGTAATGCGTTATTCATGATCTTCTTGTTCGCAATTTACAGACGTTTACTATCAACTGTTATAAACTTCTTTTCTTTCCGGAATAGTTATGACGAAGTTGGGAAAACATTGTTCCGTTGATAAAGTCATGATGACATCGAAAATTCTGAAGCCATTATTTTGGGGATGTTAGTATAAATAAAGGTACAAGTCTCCTCCGGGCACTCGTTATTAAAATGTGGTGAGCGTTTAAGCAGACACTGGTTCACAGGAATCGAGTGTTTACAGATTTATTGGAACATAAGGTGATGAATGTCGAGCAATGAAGTAACGCGTAGATAGTTCCCCTTTTCCAGCGTTCTGTCACCATTTTTATGGTCAATTATATTTTTTATATTTTCTAATTATTCATGTTTTTATTTTGTTTGTGAATTATATTTTGTATTTTTAGAGTATTTTGTATTTTTAGTGTATGTTTGTGTATCTTTTAGGGTACCTCCGGGATATTTTTTCCCGAAACAGTTCAATAAATATCATTAAATTATATTATAAATGATCAACGAGTATAAATTAGGAAATTAGTATTTACATGGCATAAGTAAATGATAGTACCCCGACAAAACCTGACCTGACGTAAAAATCCACTTCGTAGGATCGGTACTGTGATGACGTATGATTCGAGGAGAAGATTTTTACTCACGACAAATTCACACAGTGGAAATAGCAAAGATGATATATTAAGCAGCCATCGTTGCACGAGGAAGAGTCCATTGACAGCCGATATGTCCGGCAAAATGTGTTCTCTCTGCTGTGGGTACTTTGAGGGCTGGAACTGAGAAATGATGGCCTTTAAGAGCTGCGTACCATAAGACCTTCATCCACAGACGTAACATTTCACGACAAATGTTCTTGCTTCCAGAGGAGGTAAAATCTATGAGAACACAATGGTAGAGAATCGTGCTTCACGTTTAGATGTCTCATTTCTCAAATTTAAGCTTTACAAGACTAAACAAACTGCAAGTATTTGTATTTACAAACACGCAATGTTTTTATTAAATGTGTATTTGCTACATAAAATAAACGTTCAAATATTTTAAAATAAAAATTTTGAATGTATTAACACATTCTAATACTACTCATTTCGAATGTATCTATCGGAGAATTATAAACACGCTATTCTTCTCAACTTGGGTGATACATATTAACGATTATTATTCTTAAGCGAGTAAACTAGGTAATCTATCTCCATTCTATTTATTATAAACATGAAATTATAAACATTCCGTCGCAATTTTCACCTGGCTGTTGACATTGCAAACACTCCTCCACGAGTATATACTCGGAAGTTGTGAGTTCAAATATTACTCACGTCATACTTCACCATGCAGCAGTCGCTGCGATGATGATGTTTATGAATCTCATCCTTTCTTCTTTTTTTTAGAAAATAAACAAAATATTCATAACTCTATTATTTACTTCTCTTTTTAGAGGTGACCCGGATTGTTTACCTCAATATAACACACTTTTAATAATATTTCAAAGTTTCCCACCCTTAATGATAGTAGTAGAGAAATCTGCCATAAGAAATGTCTCACATCCAAATTATTTATCTCCGTTAGTACAGAATGAAGTTTGGTTGAAATCGGTCCATGTTTTAGAAAGGGATATGGAACATATCCTCACAGAATTATTTCATTAAAATAAGATGAGTTTGTTGGTTGAAGATATTAATTCAATCTTGCATATTTTTATTTTCACTTTTTTATGTTATTTTTTGTTATTTACGACAATTTAAAATAAAAGACATTATGCTATAAAGTGTGTTCGAAATGTAATCAAATTGTATTGCATTAAACAATCCAAGTTATTTGATAATTTATAGAGAAAACTAGTACAAGTTACAGTAAAAAATACAATAAAACAGAACATGTACTGAAGACATTCATTCAAATTTCATTATGCTACTTAACAGTGAACAATGTTGGAGTACTAAGCAATCTCGTTCCTTAGTACGTTATCCCCGTCCACTCACTTCCTCAGCTCGTTAACCCTTACACAGGTTCTTTCCCAAAAACACACCCCCATCACTCAATTCCATCGGACAAATGTCAACCCTAATTTGTCAGGCGACCCTCACAAATTACTCTTTGGACGAAACCCACATTTCACCCATTTACCTTCCATCCCACAACATGGTCCACTGCCTAATGGGTGACAGCTTGTTTCCTTCATGTTTTGCATATCAATCATCCATTCATTTATTCATAACGCCTTATTAAGCCACGAACATGCTCTAATGGTCTCATCCCCCATCGATTTATTTTGGTTTCTATTTTCCCAAAATGAACGAATCACTTTATAATCCGACGATGCATTTGTTTTTCACAAAAAATCCTTGTAATTAATGTCTGAGACATATTTTAGCCAAAATGTACGTTTGATATCAAAACAACCACCGGATATTGCGTAGCATCGTTTACGTTACAAATCACAAGCATTAGTCAGTATATTACTCAGTGCCCAATTAATTTGGCCGTTTTCTTCCTTTGTTTAGTATTATTTGATTAAATACGTCTACAATGATCTCTTGGTTTTTACATGTTTTCGTTTTTGAAGCTGCCAGGGTTTTAATTTAGCGGAGAAGTGGTTGTAAAAGAGACGTTTCCCCACAAAGTTCAATATATTGGGTAAAATTAGAATCGTAATCAATTTTTAGCATGCAGTGACTGTTATTTGTGTATCATATTTATTTAGACAACGCAGGAAACCTCTAAAGGAGCCCATAAACGCTCAGGGTAAACTGTGCACATTATCACATGTGACGTCGTATGTAGGTATTATCGGAAGGAACTGCACAGTTTACGCAGATATTAGCGCAAGCGTCAGACTTAAGCAAACAAGTCGTCTTTTACAGCAATAAACTACGCAGTTTGCTCTGGTAATCGATCGGTTCACACATGTTTTCCGTCTCGTTATGAATGTCAAAACGGACGCGCTTCCCCCCCCTCCCTTCAGGGGACTTACATCTAGTAAGTACGTGTTTGGCAAACACAGGGCCCCGAGCATTACTTCCACTTACTTGTGAAAGGCTCCTTCCTTTCCCTTTCCTGACCTTCCTTGGTCACTTCTTGTTCTTTTCGATCTTGACGCTATTAGGGCTAGGGTATCTTTCATTTTCCTCATTCATTTTCGTCTTCTTTTTTTAAAATGAGATACGTTGATATTTGAGTTTTGAGTTGTAACTCAGGAGGGTTTTTAGTGGGTATGGTTGAGTCATTCGGGGAGTCTCACACGCGGGGAGAGTCAAGTTGGCTCTCCTTAGTGCGTAACTGCATTTTCCCTACCTGTACAGAATTTTAGGACTCTAATGACCTCAATATCGACGAGCCTTAGAGCACCCCCCCCCCCCCCCAAAAAAAAAAAAAAAAAAAAAAACCGGACTCGCTTCCTGCGTTTGTCAGCAATAATCATGGCGGGACTGACGAAACGACTGAACAAAAACTGGAGTTAAGATTCATTTTTACAGGTTCGAAAATCTGCACAGTTTAAATGAGCGTGTATGGGTCCATGGATAAGTTCACCATGTCTCTTTTTTATTCGATTGGCGATATTGCGCGGCACTGGCCGCAAAGAGACGAGTATTTTTTTTTTGTGTGCGGCTTTAGGGCTCGTCAACATTGAGGTCATTAGAGCCCATAGAGACGAGTACATTCTCTACAATCGACAAAGATGTTCGTCATTGCTGATTATTTCAATGCATACATACTAGGTGTAGATGGAGTTTTCAATAATAATTGAAGAAAACATTTTGGTATATGGTACAGAAACTATTATTCAATAATTCTGATGGATTAATTTCAAATCTTGAATATATGTACTCACTCTCTATAAGTCGTTTCTTGTTTCCTATTCATATAACCTTCTTTCCCGAAATAACTTTTAAAAATATTTTCTCATAGTCGATATTGGTTACAATCCCATATCACCTGAGGGTATCTCATTTTCTTTTGTACACATACATGTTGTGTAATTTTTTCTCCCAATTCTGGTATACTTAGAAACTATCATGGCAGCTAACTTTTTATCTTATCTAGGAATTTTTACTGATATTTTTGAATCCGCCTCTGCCTTAGGACCCTTGATCGGAATTCATGGGATGGTCCCTTGCTTGCTTCCGGAGAGTAAATTAGTTTATTGTCCTCCACGTGGTCATACGCAGTTTGTACTGTTTTTTGACAATAAATTTATTATTATTATTAATATTATTATTAATCGTATCGACGGATTTGAATTAAATCATTTTCTTTCTTTCACTTGAATGATTGCATGCTGTTATATTGCACCCTTATCCCAGCGTGTCTACCTTCTTTGTGGTAGTAGTTGTGTACTTAGTTCCTTCCGCACTACTTAACCTGGTGCCATTTCAAAGGGATTTCCCACCCCTCTTTAAATTAATCGAAACTTTAATTCCTGGACTTGCAAATCTATTGGCCAATTTCCTGTTATCACCTCTATCAAATCTCTAGCTTGTTAGAAGTGATTATAACAATTGTTCAGACATAAAGAAATTAAATTCCTCTTCGCATAAACAGCGGGTTGACGTGTTCCACTTACTAGAAGTGTTCATTAATTTCTAAGTAGTTAGGTACCATTCAGACCCTTCACTCACTAACTCACATTAATCATTACCATTTTTGCTTAAATTAATTTTCTCTCTAACACGAAGATTTCTATTTTGTATGTACAATGTCCGCGTTGTCGAACTATATTGAGATATCAACGACCAAATCGTACTTAAAAGAAAATTCGATTATTTGTAAAAGAGATTGAATGAAGAGATCTCAGCTGCACGGCATATTAAGGATACATTACGAACAACCATGCTTTGCTTTATCATGCGCTTTTTTGCTTGGTCTACTTTCTTTAATAATATTCCATTTCGCGCAAATATATAACAAGATCGCCATGTAATTCAGAACCAACTGTCGGCCGATTCCGATGGTAATTATGTAAATAATATTACTCTAGGAACATTTACAAGAGACGTATCTATCCCTAGTGATTTCCCGAGTCCGTTCCCTTGGTATTACTCTGTATCCTTTTGTTTGATGCGTATCGAAAACATGTTGCTCCTAATAGTCTATTGACAATTGTCAGAATATTTCATGGTGAGCTAAACTCGTCTGAATATGAAAAGTTTTACTTCCAAATAAATAACGTAAATATGTTCAGTTATTACAAAGTCGTGTAGCTAAAAACAGCACACCTTATTCTGAAAATTATTTTTATACGATTAACAAATTTTTAATAATATGAACTTTTATAGGAATTAATTCGATTTTCTTGAAAAGCTCAATTAATTAACATAGCAGATGTTCCTTAAGTATTTGTTACACTTTTGATAAAAGCAATATCCGAGAAGTTTCCTACTGCAAAGCATTACTCAGTCGAATTCCGCAATTTATATCTTATGTGGAAATCAAGGGACATGTTCAGACATTTTGCAGATATTGGACCATTAGCCAAGTCAACAATCTGTGGATTCCATGCTCTTTGTGCCAGTTGAGTGATATCTCTCGATTGTTGAGCTTCCATGAACAATTTCTTCAATTCTCATAGGTTCATTCAAAATTTACGCATTTGAATTTAAAAAAGTGGATGAAATCGTTGAGCCTAGTATGACTGGCTTAATTATTTACAGGCTCGTTTCGTAATTATAATGGAATCCACGAGGCTGCACTTCCCCGCCAGAACAATTTACAATAACTTGACATTAAGTAATATCCACGCCATCGACCCAGATATACAATCGATTCGGTCAACCTGTGACGTCACGACGTCACGCTATCGAGCGATCGAGCGATCGAGCGATCGCGCCGACAGCGCGCAACCAACAAGCAAGCCCCGGACGAGGGACTGTTCTCACTTGCTATCAGTCAACATCCCACATCACATCACCTCCTCATTTATCAGCCAATACATGTCGGCTCTCTCTGCAAACCTCACCCGAAGAGTCAATATGGAACAGTACTCTCATCATTCGCTACGCAAGCCGGCGACTTTCCCTTCAGTTTGTACCAGGAGACAGCTGGGGGAATTAATCTCAACCTGAAGATTATCTCGTGAGGGTATCGGCACGCCGTTGACAAGCGGTCAGCAATTCAACCTCAACTGCACATCAACTCAAAACCATCACGTCGACATCGACCCCACGCCATCCGACCTGAATCTTTGAAGGAACGGATCGTCTCACCTCATCCCAGTGTCCACCTGAATTTCAGCTTTGTATTCTTTCATTATTTTCAACTTTCATGTTTCATGTCATTAAATTTTGTTGGCAGCTCAGGGTTTAAACACACCTCAGTTCATGGTTTAAACACACCTCATCTGCCTTCCTCATGTTCCGCAATTTGCCCGTACTAGGGAATTCAACAGTAATTGTCGGTACAGGACAATAAACGGTGTATCAACTAAGCTCCAAACTCTCACAGAGGAAAAGTGCTGACATGTCTCCTAGTCAACATAACGTAACTCACTCCATTGTCAGACCGACGCACTGTAATACATAATTCCGAAAGCATCGACATAATATGAACATCTGTACAAATGCCTATGATATTGATATTTGAGAGTTTTTTTAACCCTTCACTAGCAAATGTGATTCTACTGTAAAAATTCAACCTTGCGAATCAATAAAAAACAAAATAATAAAAGACAATTAAATGCAGTATTTTTATATTTTGTTCTTACAGTTGGTAAAATGCATAGATTTCGACCTTGCTGTTCGGAAATCCATTCAAATTGAATGATAAAAATCAAAAAATGAATCAGATAAGAATTCTGACTTTATTCCTAATTGACATATAACGGTGAACGTTTGCGCAAATTATTGCAACATACAAATAAACTAAATATAATAAAAGGGGAGATAAACAATCTTATGGGATTTCCGTATTTAACATACGTAACCTATCTACATCATGTTGTTTGGTCAGTTTAAGCAGCTCTTTGACCTCTGTATAAAACTGTTCCANAAACATTTATTTTTATTTCCGAATGAAAATAACGTTTTTTTCGCTTCTCTCCGCTGACGCATAACTTACACAACAAGGTTTAAAGCTTTCCACAATTGTATAAATTTCCGTATTTTACAAAAAATATATATTTACATTCTTTTAATTTAGGGACACTTGACCTGACATAATTATGTAATCCACCCGAGTTTTGTTTGTTTACGTATTATTTTTAATAAAAATACCTTCCGTTAGGAAACCAGATGGGTGAAGGTCAACCTTATTCGGAATTTTAGTCTACGTTTGACTGGTGGACGGTTGGCCTCGTGTTTTCATGAGTTTATGAGTCATTTAACACTACTTGGGAGGAAGACAGATTCCAAAAAAAGATAAGTTTTTTTTTAAATTTTGAGTAGGATTTTGTATGCTTGGTACCGCTGATTGACGGGAGGGAAATGTAGCAGAAATGCTAGCGTCAACACAAGGAAACACAATTTTCTCGAATGACCTCTCTCTAATTTAACGCGTACACACGAAATTACTTTTTAAAGACTTGCTTGTGTTTCGTGATATTCTTCACAACAAGGAGAGAAATATTTAAACCGCATATCTAAAACAGCAAATCTTGGAGTGAGTTTCGTAACGTATTTTGTTCATCTGACTAAGTGTTTAATTCACTAAATCTCCAACATTGAAGTTGATGATATTGTATCTCTATAAAAAATCGTGTATATAAAATATAGAAACTTCAATTGTCATCTAACAAAGAAATACGGTTAGTTCGGCAATTAACGCCCCCTGTTGAATATAGCACAAACTACTGAAAGCATACTTCAATTCGTATAACATGCGTCACGGCACATGCAAACATAGTTTACACCCATGGGAACACACTAGCACGAACGCATCATTATAAAACTGGTGACGCACCGAGTCTCAAGGAATTAAGGACCTCTTTCATATACCCTTGTTTTTATAAAAAGCGGCCATTATGGTGTTATTATGTATAACATAAAATGTTAAACTTAAAAATTGTTAAAAAAATAATTTTAACAGAAGTTTCAAGTTACGTGTGAATTTCTTATATTTAATTTTGAGTAGTTACATTCCTTTTGCATTCTAATAAACAATTTAGACTATTCCAATAAAACTACTAATTACTACGTTTATATTTATGAAATTATTTTAAATTATTCTATCAAATTGCGTATTTCATTTAAACAGTATTTACAGAAAGAAATGGATTTAAAGTCAGGTGCCTGTTAATTACCTACTGCAGCTTATATGTAGTAAGACAAGAGAGATTAAAACGAAATGCAATATAAAATATTATTTTAGTTTATTGAAAAACAGAGTCTCTTTAAAATCAGAAAATTAAAAATGTATTATGTCTATAATTAAAAAACATCTCTTTAGTATTTTTCTATGACTATTTTCTAGCTCTTTATTCGGTTTCTTTGTGTTTCTTTGATGGATAGTGTGTGTCTATTAAACTTTTTGGAGCAAAACTTTTAATTAACCTAGGCATTATTAATGCACCATTAAATATAGTTCTGAAAATAACCGAAGTTTGAATTGGAAGAAAACTCCCTGAAAGTCTCTTCTAGATTTTAGAAGAGTTTTAGTTTAACAGAATCCGCGTTGAAATAGATAAATAATTGTGAACCTCGATAAATAATTTTAAATAACTCAATTTAATATTTATCACAAATATTGTTTGATATGAAGAGTTTTATTATGTTTTGAATGACATAGTAGAAAATTAAAAATGTATTGTCTATAATTTTAAAAAAATTCTTTAGCATTTTTCTAAAAAATATTATGTTAATATATGAGAGAACCAAAATGTTAAAAAATCAATTAGAGGGCTTACCGAAAAGTGAATGAAAGAATTTAGATTGCAGTGTGTATTGTAGTTGAATGGTTTGACTTTTAGCAACAACAAAAACCTATTTATTCTAAGTAAATTTCCGAATATTTTAAATAACAAAATGATTCCGGAGACTAAATTAGTTTATTGTCCTCTACGTGGTCATTGATTGATCGATCGCTAGTATAATTTTGTAATATATATTTTACAACATATTTTCAGAAATTTCTTTTGCATATCCTCAAACATTTATTATTCGGTCGATTACAATCATATTCCCACGAATATTTTTGAGTTTACGGGAGCCAAGTTTTATTTCTAGTTATAGATACATATTAAAGAAGTATGAATCAGTAATAAATTCAGTTTTATTCATAAACATATTTCTGCTTCCCCTACCGCGAAGCACCATTCCTGGAATATCAATATCTTTACAGAAATACATCTTAGAGGAGCATGCATTGCAACGCTGTGTCTCGTCGAACGAAGGATCCTGCAAACTCCATCCGTCATCTCTCAAGCGGAAGTGTAGGGCAGGGATAAAAACGGGAGGAAGAAAAGCGTCCGGAAAGGTAAACTTTCATCTTGATGGATACCCCAAACTACAAAGATACGTATAGAAAACGTAAATCCTTTCTAAAGAGTGTAAGGAAGAATTGAAATATATATTTCGTATATCATTGTAATACATCCATCTAGCATGGTACGTGCGTTTTTTAAGAATCTAAAGCCGTTTTGTCTGTTTCACTGCTACATACTCACGTGTATTCGCCATTCAGATGGATATATAATATAAGTCATATTTTATTCAAGAAAATATCGTTTTATTCTTATTTTAGTATTTTTACTCTTTGAATTTTTTTGTTTGTAGTGTTTTGATATCGTGGGTTATTTTTTTTTTTTCACCAACGTTGAATAGAAAATATAGAGTTTTGACCCAATAATTTGGTTTGCAATCCAATTAAGACATTTTTAGGGAACTTTTGATCATTCAAACGAATCCTGCTTTAATATCTGGGTCCAAAATGTTAGACCGGTGTGAAATTGATTTCAACGAAAATAGTAACATTCCTTAACCTTATAATAATTTGATATTCGTAAAAGAATATAAATGCATAGGAGAATTTGTTTCTATGGAGAAAATTATATGAAGATGTTATAAATGTTTACTAAACCTTGTCACGTTTGTGGAACTAATGTATTCACATTATTTAGATATATTTGATACAGTCACAAACCTGTTGTGATTGAAAATTATATATATATAT
>NNCF01127304.1:108608-127966 GCA_002313205.1 Laupala kohalensis
AAAAATATGGTGACAACGCATTATTTTCAATAAAGATCTCTGGGGGAAAAACAGAACAAATAATATCAATAAAAAAATCTGCAAGCGGAAATTTGGTTGGATTGGACACACACTTAGAAAAGACGATGAAGAACCATCGAAAAGTGCCCTGATGTGGAACCCTGAAGGGTCCAGAAAACGGGGAGGCCCAAAGATGAGCTGGAGAAGATCCATCTTCTGAGGCCCAAAGAAGCTGACGAAAGTTGGAATGAGATGCGAGCGATGGCAGCAGATGGAGGGAGATGGAGAAATTTTGTGAACGACATTTGCTCCAAATAGCAGACAATGGACATAATTATTATTTTTAATAGTAAATAGTAGGGTTTTGATACGGCGAGTGAAAATTTTTCTTCATCGACATTTAATTTGCAATGTAGAGTTTTGACCCAATAATTTTTTTTAAGAAAAATTGATAATTTAAGATCTAGTTCAGAAATATTAGATTATTGCGAAATTAATTTCGACGAAAATAATACAATTCGTGAATCACACCAGAATCTGCTTGCCGAATAATGACATAAATTACCAGTGGTTACGTTAGTATATTTTTTATGCAAAGAATTGCATGGAAAGAGAAAGGAAATACGAATCAAATAAAACACCAGAGTAATTCATTGTCTTCTCTATCTCCAATGAACGACGAAAAGGAAATCGAAGTACATTTAATCGATATCCTCTTCGAGACTGCAGCAGTTACGACCCCACCGCAAATTACCTACTTTCACCAGCTCTCCGTTAACCCTTCAGGGACATTTAATTACCCGACTCTGAACTTGGAATAAAGCGGAAGGGCTCAGAATAAACACAATCAAGAGACGAATCCAATCAGGCAAATGAGACGAGGCTCATTCTCACCACACACTAGGTCCTCCAGAGGCTGCGCAGGTGGCATCACTTAGGAGTGTTGCAGCTGCGGTCACCCGGAGCGCCAGCGTCGTCAAACGTGATTGGCGGACGGTCGTGGCAAAGGAGCGATGGGGTCTTTGCTTCCGTTGCAAAGAGAGCACACAAAGAGAGGAGTGCGAGGAACAACCACTAGGGGGGCGCTGTGGACGTTGCTAACGCAGCAACCCCTCAACTGCCAATAGACGCTGCTGTTGCCACCATCCACCGCCACCGCCTTTGTCAGCGGTGGCGCAATCTCATTGCTTCTCACCGATGCACCCTTTGACGAGGTTGGGATTCGGGTGACACAAACGATCGGGGTAGTGATAATGTGATAAGATGCAGACGTACAGGAAGATCTGAACGTATGGTAGTAATATTCCTCGATGTAATACACTCGAAGTTTCATACTGGCTCGTACAGCAAGATGTTTGTACCAGTATTTTCCACTACATAAATTTAATTTCATTCGATAAATCCCAAGCAAATATTTTCCACGGCGTTTGAGAAAAATATGTACAAAGCATGTAATCACAGTTCCTGGGAAGTAAATGAAATGAAAATTGAAACACCGAAGTATGAGTGTACTAAATCCCATTTAGCTTGTACTTCGATGTATTAATTGACATTCCATTTACTGTGTTTCTACGCTTCGTACACAATTTTCTTATACTCCGCGGAAACGTCTCACCGGGGATATTTATAACACGTTATCCGGGTAAAGACCGAGCGCACCTTCTACCATTATTTGCAAACCTGAAAACCGTTTCGGTTTTAAAGTATCATATCTAGAGCAATTTACATCTGCCCCCCACATGAAAACGATGTAACTTTGTCATTTACCTCAGGAATAGTTGAAAGTGGCAAATTTTATTTGAGAATGATTTCGTCTGCCAGAAAAAAAAAAATTTCTTCTTTATTCTGGAATTAGAATCATACAAATATATCTATAAAAGGACAAAAGTATTATCTACACTAATAAAACTGAATTATTTGGAGTGACTACGGCATGGGAATCGGAATAATTAATTCATAAATTCATTTGAAATTTCAAAGAACTCTTCTTAATGGTTATTGCAATCAAAATGCAAAGTATGGTTCACATTGATGAATTACGAGAGCGGAAAAACTATTACAATTTGTTGCTAACCAGTAGATGTGCGTCTTTACACGCTTGACTCTTGAAGCTTGCTAATGTGTTCGCCAGAGTTCGAAAGGGTTACGTTGCGCGAACAATCCATTGAACGTATTTCTATACCAGTCATTCTATGACCAAACGGCAAAATTAGCTCTCAAGCTGTGGCATATTTTTCTTATTTGAATTTGAAATTTTGTGACAACATTGATGCTAAGATAAAACCTACAAAATACTTCGTTTCAAATAGCAATAGTTTTGATACTGGACTAAGTTAAACTTGAAATAAATTAGATTTCTTGCCCTTGCAATTTTGTCCCTAAGTATTGTTTGTGAAGTATTTTGTCCCGAAGGTGATGAACATTTTTGCTTGTTTAGCAATGGAAATAATATTTACTTAGTTCTTATATGTTACTTGTGGAATGTTTTACAATTTTGAATGTCTAGTAATTATTGTTTGCGTGTGAAGATACACATCTACTGGATAGCGACAAACTGTAATAGTCCGATCTCATAATTCATCAATGGGAGCCATACTTCGCATTTTGATTGCAATAACCATTAAGAAAAGTCCTTTCAAATAATTTTATTGACTCCTTTTTCCAATTTCCAGCCACAGATATTCCAAATAATTAACATTTATTAGTGTACACAATACTTTTGTACTTTTATAGATATATGTGTATGATTCTAATTCGAGATTAAAGAAGAAATTTTCTTTTCTCCGGCCGATATCATATCTTCCATGAGAGAATACATTCATAAATGGAACACTGGCAAGACCTCAATAGTATTTAGGAACACGTTTATTCTTCGTAAAAGTAGTAGTCTTGGTGGATACGGAGCTCACGTCGACGTGATATCACACGTTTTTCCAGCCACATCCCACCGGGGTTCTCGTGGCAGCTAAGAGCCCCGGAAGACGAGCGACTCCTGGTAGCCTCGTGCTCAGCTGCACGAGTATCAGCACGCCTGTAAAGAAGCTTTGTACACGCTAGGAAGAAGATTTTAGTTTACGAAAGTTTACAAAAGAATACTCTCATTAATGATAAGGTAAAGGTGGAAGAGTCTGCACAGAATTCAACAAAATAAATTAACAAAAACCTAATATAATAATTTTTACTAAACTATGCATGAATAATTTTTACTTTGTTTTTTATGCATTGCCATCGTTATTTTGTGCTTATGCTTTAATTTAAAGCCACAGCTGTAATAAAACCAATAAATCTATTTTACGCAATATCTCCTTGCGGGGTTGGTGTGATTGTGCACATGGGTAGAAGATATTGTTATTATTAATAACTACAAATCAATTGTTGGGAATAATTATTACACTTAAATGATATTGTTGTAAGGTTTATGTACGCCAATATTATTGGGATAGGAGGGAATATTTCAACCTAATGATTAAACAATCAGAAAATTTTAAGAAGAATTAAATAGTTTTAACTAAAGAGAAAAAAATAACAGACCTTGAAAAAGCAAACTCAGTTAAGATTACAAAATAATATTAAGTTACTTGATAACATGCTTAACTCAAAACCAACTCAATCCTCATTGTTCTTCGTTTTATTTCCTTCAGTGCGTATTCTCTCCTAGCATGCACACTAATGGAAACAATGTCTCTCCTAAGTAACAGATGCACAAACTCGCCTATTTCGACACGAGAGATTATATACTTCAACTCTCTCACTACCACCATGAGATTCTTCAGGGTACATTTCATTTTCACTTTCGAATGTATGAATTTTTTTTTTTCATTTTGAAACAAACACAACAGGCATATATTATATTTTCCTTGATATTTCAAACGTATGGTTCATTTCATGCTCAATATCTTCATAAATATTATCGATATTTACTCACCAAAACCTAAATTCAGGTAAAAGAAGCGCCAATTAAACTTTAAAATTTTAAGAACTAAAAAATTCGTCTATACATATGTATTGTCGTTTCATATGTATTTGGGGCTCCTGATGAGTGACCTGAGGAATTCTGTGTACAAGAAAGTCGATGTAATACCACTCTTACAAAATTAAATTCAGAAGTCGATGTAATACCACTCTTGCAAAATTAAATTCAGAAACCGATTAAATTTTGAAAGTATTCAAACTTTCAGAATTCAGAAGAGGATAGTTCGGATAATTTGTAAATCTCACCCCCGAAACTCTTGTAAACCTTTATTCTAGGAATTAAATATCTTAACACTTCCCTGCATTTATATTTATGAAACGGTCGTGTTTGTTAAGACCGAATTACTGAAGCACCACCCTTGCTTTATACGAAACAGTCTCGTTCACGAACACTATACACGCAATAGTAGTAATATTCATCGCCCTAGAGTGTCAACCACTCTTTGCCAAAAGGGACCATACCATTCGGGAATCGTTCTATATAATTCCCTGCCCAAGAATATAAAAGATATTATGAAATTGAATATCTTCAAATCCGCGGTTAAAAACTACCTCCTGCACCAGTGCTTCTACACTGTAAAAGAATTTATTGATTTTAACAAAAGTTAAATTCGTCTTGTGCTTTATCACGCCATTGCTGTAGTACTTTTTAAACAACTTATAACAATTTCAAAAACTATTTTCTTGCATGATTGTGTTGTCTTATGGCTCATATTAATTTAGTTTTATGTGTACTCAACATTGGCACGTTTGTGTACATAAATTCTGTAGCCCCATCCTGGCCCGGGTTTTTCTCCGGTTTTCCTTCGGGTAGAGGCGGATTTATCATACAGGTTCTCTAGGCTTTGTCTAGGGGCGGGTCTATTGTAACAATAAATCGTGAATTTAGTGTTATTTCAATTTTTAAGCACTATACTCAGAATAATCTATAGTTCGATAATAACTTACATGTAATTTTTTGCTTAAAATTACAAACATATTGACATTCTATTAGTATTATAACTCGCAGCTAACTTTTTATCTTATCTAGGAACTTTTGCTGAATTTTTTGAATCCGCCTCTGCCTTAGGGCCCTTGATCGGAATTGATGGGATGGTCCCTTGCTTGCTTCCGGAGAGTAAATTAGTTTTTTTTCCTCCACGTGGTCATATGCAGTCTGTACTGTTTTTTGACAATAAATTTATTATTATTATTATTATTATTACTCGGTGACAGTAGCAAACAACACAAATTCAATAGTAATAAAACAACTTAACAATACAAATTAAATCTTTCTTGATATATTTGTATGATTTTAATCTTAGTGTCACATCATTTAGTCAACAAATATTTTACTTCATCGTTCGTTTAACCAATTATAAGCATACATTGACATGGATACATGTCATTAGTTCCAAAACCTTGTCACCGTTTAGAAAACATAAATAACTAATAAAACGTAAATACCACTAAGTTAAGTGGCAGAACTTGTAATATCCAAACGGATACCGATAATTTAAGCAATATGTACAAAAATATTATTGACAAATGTGTTGGCAGCAGTGGTAGGGTTGTTTCGCCATGAATGAGCTTATGAATTGCCATTTTTGTGTTTGACCTACACCAGGAAGGTTGTAGAGATGTAGTGTGTTCAGAGTTTACGGCTGGAGGTTATTGATGATGGTGTGATTTAATAGCATACAGGTATGTAGTTTCGTGTAAGAAGATTTTTTGTGTTTGTAACAGTTTTCATAGTTAGATAGGGAGTAATCATCGATATATTATTTGTGGTAATAAGATGTTATAAAGTGTACTATAAATAATGTAAATTGTGTTAATCATGCTACGTCGAATGAAAATGGGAGACGGGACTGGGGTTCGAACCCAGGACCTTGAACTTCGCGCGCTCATGCGCCTACCGACTGCGCCATCCCGTTCGCCACCCGGGCCCGTCTACCATTCTCATTCAACTTGTGAAACCCAAAGACCTCTGAGGTGGTCTCGTAGAGACTAAACTCCTCATCTGAGGCGACTCCCTTAGGAAGTACTTTATTTGGGTAGTATTTTTCCATTGTGTTGTTCATTGTAGCCCTGACGAAGGCGAATTAAATTGCGAAACGTTGGCGTTGAAAAGAAAGAATCCTTTTTTTATAGTTGACCAATCCTCGAAGATATCGTTTTGTTATTTAATATATTGGTCAAGTTCAACATCAATATAAATAACTTAATAAACGCTGTAATAATTAAGATACATTATCTGAGTCGATCTTTTCTTTGTGTGCTGTTTGTTTGTGTATTAGGCATTTTATATATTTAAAAGAATGTTATTTATGTTCCCCAATTCTTGATATGTTTTCGGAACTGACTGCATGTAACCATGAAAATGTATTTACAATATTAATGAAACCTCTGAAGAAGTAAAAAATATGTTAACGAAAAATTGTGTGATTAAAGCCGCGTTTATACTATGTAGCCATCTGTCATGTAAACACTAAGTTGCACTGTGTAGCAAGATGTTATATAACATTTTGGTACACAATTTCATGAGTTTGTTACATGTAGCATTTCCTCAAGGAAACTGCTATATGTGGCACAATACTACACGTAGCAAAAAGTTATATAACATTTGGAACATGTAGTAAATGTTGCATATCACTTTGCTTCATTGTGTAAACGTGCCTTTAGTTTAAAAACATACAAATGTACCAAAAGAGGTCGTAATTTTAATAATAAATATCAAAGCTGTCAAAGAAATTAATGTATTCTCGTCCTAAAACTGCGAACTTGGAGATTATCATCAGAGTTGCTAGTGGTCGAGGAATGAACCCTAATGGAGTTACATTTGCGGAGTGGGGCGCGTAATTATTCAACGCGATTAGGGCCTCGCGTGCCTACACGGGTTTCTGCCCAGGGCCCTTGTCACGCTGCGGAGAGGCAAACTGCTCGTCATGAGGGGAAGGAAGGGTGTTCAAAAGGGATGAAGGTTGGAGGGTCTCTCCGACGGCTGCCCTGGGACAGAAGCTGGAGGCGGGCTCTCCCAATGCGATACGCTCCGATATTGGGTCGAGAGACCTAATTAAGGATGTTCCCTGCGGATGCGCGTAAAGAGAACACAGCCTTATGTGACGCACTCGGGATGGGATGTACTCATCACACGCAGGGGGAAAGGCTTCCGTTTTCCACAACTCTATTTCACCAAGAGGAACTTTTCAAGTCAAAACTTTCACCGCACGTTAATACTCTTCATATACCTCTTCTTCATGTCGATGTCGGTAATACCTGCACATGAGTCATGTTCTCAAGTAACAATATTACCAATGTAGTACATATTGCAAAGCCTTAAATTTTTTCTTTTATTTTAATTTTAGTTTGGAAACGACCTCTAAAATATACATTTATTAATTGAAATTTTTATGAAAACTTTAGACTAAATGAGAGTCTGCCCGACCAAATTTCAAATGTCGATTTTTTAAGAACCATCATAAAGAGAATTTGAAACGTTGTACTTATATGGGATATATACAGAATCAGAAATATAAATTGCCATCAGAAAAGTAAAGCGATAATTACTTATGAACCGCTCATAATACAAGAGCTGTCATTGTCCTTAAATATATCAAGTATGTATTTAGAACAAAAAGCCGAAATGAATATTTTATCGTATTATTTTATTTATTCATGCAGTATCTTAAAAACGAGATATATCTTAATAAACTCTTCCATTTGGGTCATCCTTTGTATAATCGGCCATGAAAAAAAATCGACGATCGCGAAATTCAACAGAAACCTTTTTTCTAGTTAATTACGTTGAAAAATGAGGTTAATACCCATTGATTACATATTTTTGTAATTTTTTACCATTGAGTGAATCCAATGAAAGACTTGGATTCACGCAATGGTAAAAAATGACAAAAATATGGAATCAATGGGCACAAACCTCATTTTTCAACGTAATAAACTAGAAAAAAGGTTTTTGTTGAATTTTTTTGCCGATTGTACAAGGAATGACCCATTTATAAGTTCAGTGTAGTGACTTTTTGAAAGTTTTGGTTCTTTGAAGTTTTTGATAGGTTTTGACAGGAACCATTAAAAGTTAAGTACTATATATAAACTGAAAAGTATGGAGATAAATACTTTTCTCTGTTTTTACAGCAACACTTGAGTTTTTCTGTTGATTTCAGATAATCAGAGTATCAAAACAAACAGATCTAATTTGTATTTGTACGAAATACAATTTCCATGAATCCACGGTCAAGGACTTTTTATATTATTTAAAAAAACTAAATTCAAAAAATTTTATTTCGTAATGAAACAAGATTTTTGACAATTAAAATTTCTCCGAATGTCTTTGATAAAAAAGTCTCAGCAAAGAGACATAGTAATAAACGTACATTTCGCGTAAACGAAATACTGTAGCCGTTTCCTCCAAGCAGTCGGCTGGCAACGGTGAAAAACTTACGTCGTTTAAAACTTCCAAGATAAAATCTTGAGATGGGGGATAAATTGGATGAAGCGTGCGTCTCAAGGGGTGTCATGGAAAGAGGGTTGTCGAGGATTCCAACCCCTGCACTCGCTGCACCCTCTTCTATTTATCTACTCATCCGTATTTCCTTTCTCCCATACTCAAACACGATATTCCTTTACATACAGTCTCCACTTTTCAGCTTCACTACCTCCCACGCTTTTGATCCTAAACCCCATTTCCACTTCCATTCATGAAGTCTTTGTATTGTCGCATCCTCAGGAACAATTCGTATTCTCACCCTGTCTCACATTCTGAAGTATAAACTCTCCTACCATGACCCACTTTCATCTTAGGCACCAACTCTTTTTCACTCCCATTTTTACTGTTACATTATGTGTTGGTATATCTTATACGAAGTTTCCTGGAGTCGGAGATATTTCTCTTACATCGATTCCTTCCTCCTAAAATATTCTAAGAATATACATTTAGACGATATCATTGAATATTTAAAGTTTTCTTAGGACTTGAAATATTCTTTATACGGGTTTGTAAGAATTTAATTTCTGTTTGCATTCGTGTTCAGGACTACAAAATATTCAACTCATCAAATTAACTACTATTGTTTATTTTATAATAGAGACAACAATTCTGAGCTCCGTAATAATACGTTTATTTATAAATTAAAGCACTCAAACCGTGAATATTTAAACATTTTTTAATATATTTCTACTTAGTTACATCAGCTCTTAACATCCGTAACTCTCAAAGCACATTGAGCAATGAAATTTGTCAAGCTCTTATTTACAGTCGTAAATGCACTTAATTATACTTTAAATCTCTGAGAACACGGTGTCTCATCTCCTTGACTATTTTTAAAGTATATTATCCACTCCACTTTTCGTACACTCCACCAACATTCACATTGCTTCTAATCCGTAGATATTTCACACGTCTCTCCCGTTTTGTCTGCTTGTTCACATCAACAACTTCATCAGTTTACTAATAAAAAGAAATTTATTAAATCCATTTCATCGTTTCCCTTTCTAGCATCTTCTTCCTCTTTCTTACCGCGCATTCTCTTACCTCTCCCCCAAAGAAACGTTGCCTCTATCGCACCTGCGTGACACCGTAATGCTATCTGTTGACACTTGATGCAAACACTTGTGTCTTGT
Organism: Laupala kohalensis; assembly: GCA_002313205.1. Taxonomy (NCBI): domain Eukaryota; kingdom Metazoa; phylum Arthropoda; class Insecta; order Orthoptera; family Trigonidiidae; genus Laupala; species Laupala kohalensis. The sequence continues at coordinate 118,197 of NNCF01127304.1, forward strand.
GACTGAACAAAGGGTGAAGCGAGATACGCGAAATGACAGGTCCGTCACTTTGTCAATGGCGACATGTATATCACATCCGTCTTGGATGATGGATTTATTGGGGCTATTCTCCATTTTCGGTAACGTTATGGAAACCGCTAACGGGGGAATTGTAATAGACTTAATTTCTGAATCGATACAATACATCATGGAATTTAGTTTGCATATCATTAGCCAATGGACGAACCTTCTTTCACGCCTTTATGCGTCAGGAAATTGGATGTATAACTTTTAACTCACAATTTCCGAGTACAGGGTAGTTTAGATCGTCTACGGCCAGGTGAAATTGCGACTCGAACCCAGGACCTCATAAACGTCCATGGTGTGCTATCACTGCACCACCCGCCTCGACTCCGAAGTCCCGTATACCAATGAACTCGGAAGTTGTTAGTTAAAAATTGCTTCCGAGACGTTGGTATGTGGACACCTAGCAGATAGAGCCGCCTATGATCATTTATCCCCTGTATGGTTGCGACGCGGGCTCAGAGGAACAGGCCTGGTGGATGTTGTGTAATGGTTTTGGGAGTCAAGGTAGGTGGTGAAGTGGTAGCATACCTTCGAGCATGGCAGGAAGTCCCGGGTTCGACGTTAGATGTCATTCGCGACGAACATTTAGACGAACATTTAGACGGAAGAGTGTAGAGGGAAATGAGTGACAGGTGAATGGTGGACGAAAGAACATAAGTTTCAATGCCTCCGGAATGAATACTACATTCAAGTTAGTTTTTCTATTAATAAAACAAGAAAGATGTTTAAAATGGATTGATAAGTTATTAAATAAATCCAATAACTCAGAAAGTATCCCTAAAGAGTTTTGAAAGTGGGAAAAAGTAAAATGATGATGTAATGAGCAAATTTGTAAGTAAAACTATCGACCAAGATGAAAACAAACCCATGTGGTATGGAAACCCAACAAAATTTGGACGAGATGATGATGATTTTCGGGTATGGAACTTTTCAGCTATAAGTGCCAACTTGCCGACATTCGGTCGGGTTTTTTTTTCTCCTTCAGGGATTGTTATACATCCTTGCTCGCATCTGAGTCACCAATCTTGTTAGTTACAAGCAAGCGAATGACTTTCATAAATATACGTATAATAATTATAATTTGTATTTGTTTGTTATTTAATTTTCAATGAATTACTTCCTGCGACGTTGACCTTACACAAACAACGTAACACTAAATTATAATTTATAATTATCTATTTTCCTAGAAGGAATAATTTTAGTAATTTTACATCGAGGTAGAAACTTGCGTTCCTTTTTGTGAAATAGAACCGTAATATCCAAGACGTATGACTCTGTACTCATCTCTTTCAGAAAAGAGAGAATTCAACACAGCCAAAATTCCTCCCTTGCAAGAAAAAGAAAAGCAGAAAATGGTCTTTGCCATTGTCTTCACAAAGTATGCACGGCATTGTTAATTAGTTCTTTGAAGAAAAAAATTACATCAGAGCTCTCTGCAAGATACTGTCCTCGTGAATATTTAAAAAAATGCTGGAATAAGAGGAATGAAGCTCGGCAAAAATATGCAAAATATTCATTGTTACATTTTGTGGAGCCAAAAAGACATTTCGAACTTTTTTGAGAGATGTAACATGCGTATGACAAGCTTACTTTAGGAATACTCTCGAACATGCCTTGGGAGAGTAAAAAATGCATTCGACGTATCATGGGATGGCAGAATGCTCTCATAACGGAATGACTTTTTAGACGAAATTGTCGTAGAAACAGGGAAGAGGAGGTAAAAGGAAAAATGTTGGTGTATACGAATACGACGTACAGCAAGATAAATTCTCATATTTTCAAATATTCCAGCACTCAAACTAGTGTAATAAATGTATTTAGGAATAATGTATAGTTGGCAGAGTATTGATTGGAATATGAAGACCGCGAATTGATTTTCACCAAATTTTATTATTTATAACGATTTTTCGCTCACTTAGCAACGAATTGTTATTATTAATTGCAGTTGTAACAAAGATTTGTAGTTAAAACTACTTACGACCACGTGGAAGATTATTTTCTCTCCGGAAGCAAGAATGGAGCCGTCACATCATTTCTGATGAAACTGCGAAAGAAAAACTGGAGGAAAACCCGAGTATGGGTGGAGCTGAAGAGATATGTACGAGACCGCGCCGAAATTAAGTGTAGATGAGAATAATGAGAAACGATAAGAAGTTTACATTTATATTAATTTTTTACCTCTATCAGATCTTATTAAAACTACCATAACAAATGTGCAATAAAGTAGACAAAAAATTGAATGTTTCTGAATTCCCATTATTACAATTCATATTAACCGAAATGTAGAAACATGCCCCTGACGTGCGTATGGCATGGTTGTTCTGGGGATTATTGGTGAAGGTGACAGCAAAACAACCCGTGGAAACATCCCTGTTGCCTTCCGCATATAGTAACTAATATAGCGAACGAGACATATACCAAAGGGTTCATTACAGTCCTCTCTTTATATATGATGATAACCAAGGAACTTGGCATTTTCATAGTTATAGAGAGAGAAATGAAAATTTAATGTAGTACGTTTAAAAAGAGTACCGTAACTCACAAACAAATACTCACTACATAAAATATTAAAATTATTTACTTATATTAAATTTGAAAAAAGCTGTTTTATTGTTTTCTGCAGTGTCTAAATATTTTCTTTTATTACACCATACTATTTTCACACTGTATTTAAATTAATGAGAGAAGTCCGTCATCCTGGATTGTGTCTTTTTCCCTTTCAAAGCAATGAACTGACTTAGAACAAAATCCGCAAAGAACTGAAGCTACCTAATCTTGAACTGAAACTACGTGAACGCATCAAATATCATCCTAATAAAGAGAAAGCAATATCGGTATAGAGAAAGAATAAACACTTGACTGTTACGGTAAACCTCTTTCATTTCATCGTTATAAAGAGCAAATCGTTATAAAGAGAGACCACTGTATGTCGAACATACCTTTCAGAATATTTTTAATTCATAAATCATTCACTGCGGCTTGAAAAGAATATCTATTGTAATGATTCGGGAAGGGTTTTTTTCCAACTCATAATGTATTTCTACCTCACAATATAAATAATGAATCACTTAGAATATTGATTAAAAGTAATATGCCATATTTTTTATTTAAAAAATAATTATATCGTCAACAGAAGTCCCTTAAATTAATCGAAATGCGTCATAATCAACGTTCCAAATAATGTTCATTCCAAGTTCAACCCTTGACTGGCATCACGTGGATCGCGCGTCGGTTCCGTTTCTCCGATTTCCTGGCAATCTAACCAGAGTGCGCACCAGTCGTTTTGACTAATCTCGTTACGTCACGACTCGCGACAGATGCCTGACGTTCAGTGCTGCAGCACATACGCGGACGGAGGAACGTGTTTGATAAGGGCCCCCAGATCTCCCATACCCTTATCAGTTACGGAGCAGGCATTTCTTGTATTTTTCTTAAAACAATTTAAAAATATTCCATTTCTCTCAAATTTTACTCCATTCATACTAAAAATATGTCCCTAAAATTGATCCTATCAATCCCTATCATTTATAAAGTTTTATCTAGTGAAATTGATCAAAATAGCGTGTTGAAAGAAAGTTTTTTCTTGGGGGCTTTGCTATCATCACGGTAGCAGTTACGTTTTCCAAAGTTACATGATCAGTTAAAAGTTAATTACCATGTAATTACCATGCAAAAAATATTGAATCTTTCATCAAGAAAAAAAAAATTTTAGGAACTGAAATTATGTTATGACTTAAATCAATTTATCGCTTTTTTTCGAATCTTTTATTTTAATAAGTAAACTTTATATTTGTATATACATCGGGAAAAATAGTACATCTACCAATTTTGTAAAAAGTAAAAATGTTTCTCCGGTTAAAAGAATTTAGTTGCTCCCTTCATTATAAAAATAATGGCCACAAGAGGCATGTCGAAAGTAATAAAATAGAGCTATGGAATAATCTGAAACATAGATATACAATTTCGTGACCAAAAATGATTATTTTACGTATTTTATTCTCCACAATCACAATACTCACAAAGTATTCTAAATTCAATTTTATTTACAAAACTCGTTCCAAGTATCAATATTATTTTTAAACTTTCAACATTTTGACAAACACTATACCAAAAATAATAAACAGAAAATACACAACATTTCCGTTCTAATTAAGCTCCTAGAGTGCACTCTCGGATCCCGCGCCCCCTTTCCCGGAAATTGGAAATATTTTTTTCAATTAAAAAAAAAAATATATGTAATAAGTATTTTACTATTGCTTTAAGTGAAAAAAGTGAAATAAAAATATAATAAAAAATTACTCTTGAGTTACCATTAATTAACAATGTAAAAATTCCACCATCACTCCAAAAGTAAATACGTATCTTGCTTCGGGGCAGGTTTGCTTGTACATGAAATTTTTTAATTTTCTTCAATTTGTGCAGTGTTAATTATATTGTATTAAAAATAGTATTTAACAATTTAAAAATAGTTTGCCATAAATACAATGAAATTCTTTTCCACCAACTCGAAGTAACATATTTGCGCTGGAAATGTTCATTCCCTTCGGCGAATTTAGAGAGAATTCTAGCAATATTCTTGAGTCACGTCCTCTGCATAGCTGACACTTGAAGAATGCATAAGTTAGACGAGTGGAAAGTATTTGGGGTGACAGGGTGACAGCTCCGGTTATTGGAGACAGGAGACAAGATGATTCCATTGACTTCTGCTGAACAAGATAGAAGCACATACTTACACTCCGCTTCCACATTTATTCTCAAAACGTATACCGTTCATTTCCTATTTCCTATGAAATACCAAACTCAAGAGAGAAGCATTAAAGTGTATCTGACAGAAATATTTATGAAATATACTCAAGAAAAGTAATATGAAATGATATAACTTCATAACTACAAACTCCAGTATGACAATAATCATGAACGATGAAATGAAATGTTACTCTCTACCATGCTCAAATATTTGATATATTACTGTTAGTCCTCGAAATAATTTTTCTTAGTTTTAAAAATTCTTATCATTTTTTTTTGTAAATAATATTTTGCGTACTTTCTTTCCATTTTGAAAGACACTTGTATACAATACAAAAAAATAATAGTTTCTGTGAAAGTATATAATCGTCCCTTAGTCCAATAAATAAAAAAAGTCTTTTTCATTTCGGAACATTTATCGCTTTTGTATTCTCATCCTCCTATTTTTGGACACTTGGCGAACACGGGACCCCGAGCTGAGTCTGGCATTACTTTCATTAACTTGTGATAGGCTCCTTCCTTTCTCTATCCTGACCTTCCTTGGTCACCTCTTGTTCTTTTTGATCCCTACGCTATTAGGGCTAGGGTATCTTTCATTTTCATAATTTGTTGTCCTCCCCCTCATTTTTGTCCTCAATGTTTTGAGTAATGTTTTGATATATTTTAATTCAGGAGGGTTTTTAGTGGGTATGGTTGAGTCATTAGGCAAGTCCTACATGCGGGGAGAGTCATGTTGGCTCTCCATAGTGCGTAACTGCATTTTCCCTACCTGTGCATAATTTTAGGGTTCTAATGATCTAGATGTCGACGAGCCGTAAAGCCCCACAAAAAAATTCAGGTTAGATTGCATTTATTTGTCAGGTGCTGGTAAAGAAGAACAAACATGAGAATCCAAGTCTCGAACAGAAGTCAGTAATTACTTGGTCCTCTCACACTATCAGTTCTCGTCAACTTCACGCTATGTATGGAAACGGTTTTGTCGTCTTAGAATCAAGCAATGTTTCATAATCAACAAAACTTTACATTAAAAAAAAATTGTTAATTCGTTCAAAATATTTTGGTATGTGATTTCGGAAATGGTTGGCCAGCGCAATTTTGAACCTGCTTCATTGGGTATCCTAAATTCCGATGGTATCCCGAAACTGGACTCCAAGAATAAAGTACTTAAAATATTTTCGTAGTGAATATTTTAATTCAAATACACGATGAAAATTTGATATGAGACTATTAAAACAGCTTCTCATATCAGTCTAATTGCTTGGAGAAGAAGAAGTCATATCAGATGACATAAAAGAGGATAGAGCTGTAATAGTAATTACAGAATTTTAAAAAAATGAAATCATCGATAATTTTTTGTTGAATTTTATGAGCGTCTACGCACAAATTCATTTTTAGCAAATTTATTTAGCTCACTTCTTCTGTTTTTACGAGTGACATTTTTTAGTCGAATTTCGTCATATTTCGTGATATGCTAGTGGCCAGACATTTTCATATTTGCTCAACCATATAACGGTACAACGTAATACAATAATGAAGATAAGAATGATAAATTAAAAGTCGTTTGTATGTTGCTCATTGCTTTCATGTTGAAAAGCTTTTTCGGCTGCATAGCAGCCATCGTCAGTAACGTTCACTGAGTATTGAGGAAAAAATTTTGGCACTTGCTGACGATGGCTTAACATTAAAACAATGAGCAACATATAAACGACTTTTAATTTATCATTCTTTGACGATGTTGCTAACGCTCCACAATTACCAATTACCAAGTAATACAATACATTCTTAAAGTATTTCTTTAACTCCCAAGTGTATCAAAACTACTTCCATTTCAACACTGTAGCGCGTCCCTGAGGTTGAGGAAAACTAAGTTACTGCAATCTTCGATACAAGACAATATTAGTTATAACAATTTTGCAAAGGGAAAGAAATAGCACTTTTATTTCTGGAACGCAATAATTTTTCTAAAAAAATCCTATTTAATTTGATTACGTTTAAAGTATGAAGTCCAATTGTCATTTACGTATCAAATACGAGTAGATCTGTGATATTACAATTTTAAAAGATAAATTTGAAATTATGTCATTTTATTGTTCTGTCTACATATTTTGCATTTGTTGACTTGTATTTACAAGAAGTGCTAAATCTGGTGATTGAATTCCAAAATGTACTAGTCAATAATGGTGAAGAATAAACATTTTCATGGGTTCGATGGGCTTAACCTCAATTTTACTCGATTTATTTACTATGGACCTTGTGACTAACCTTTCTGTTAAAAAGGTGTGACCCTGTTTAGCATATTGTCCCTTGCACTGCCAAACAGGTCGCTTCATAAACCTATGATTAGAAATGAATTTTAGCCTGATTCTGCAGTTTACAAATTAAGTTAAATAATATGTTTAAAGTTTTATTATTGTACACAGCTATTCCATTTCGTTTTGAAAATCTCATCTATGAATAACGGTGGTAAATATTTCTCTTACATCAAAATTCTTTGACTTTTGTCTCTAGTGGTCTTCCTATTTTTAACAAAATAAAGTTTAATGATTGTTTGGAAAGATGAGAAAATCGTTGGGAAAGAGAATTTAAGTTGTTAATGATTATGAAATCTCCACTGAAATATTCCTTGTATATTTAATTGATTTAGTTCTACCGGGTAAACAACTGATGTATTATGAACATTCAGAATAAGTATTAATTTACAACTTCAAAATTATTTGAAATATAAATACTGAGACAATATTTGAAACAAAAATAGTATTCATGTCAAGATAACTTTATTCTACACTATTATTTCAGTCATGTTCTGTGCTTCTAATATCAAATTAAATAGTAATATTTATTCTGATTTTCTGAACAAATTTTGTAAAAGAGCTTGTTTTAAAAGTATTCCTTCAAGTACTTTGAACTTCATTTTATAAAGTTATATTGATAAATATTGGAAGAGGTTCAAGTGGTTTATAAGGTCCTGTACTCTGTTCATCAATATGTACAAGACATAAATTATTCCGCACTGGAGGTTGCAGGTCTTGTCTGCCAGTTTCACGAGCCTATGCTTCGCCACGTCCCTTACTAACAGCTGAAATTGTCGGGTGCAATGTCACATCAAGATACTAACGAGTAGAGTCGGGTAACGGCGTGAAGCTTTTAGCTCCTTTTAACCGCCCACTTAACATTTCACTGCGGTGCGACGTCGATGCGGCGCCAACGCTACAAGTGGCTGGTGGAGGTACCAACAAGAAACAAGATGGGCCGTGGCGGGGCCGCCATAACTATCCTAAGGACCTGGAACGCTATTTAATCCCGGGATTGCAAACGCTCGAAAACAGGTTTAATTAAATTAATGTGGAGTGAAGGTTTTGTGAGAAATACCCATTTCAAAACGACCACTTCACAGAGAATAATTGAATTCATTATAAATAACATACAGATCAACAAAGAGCGTTGAAGTGAAATGTATCACAACCCCCACCCAAAGCGATGATGGATTTGATTAAGATATTGTGAAATCACTGGAGAACAAAATTCAAATACATTTGTCACAGGATTCTTAAGTTTCATACAAAATTTTCAACAAAATCGCCACTACATGTATAAGCATAAATGTTTACATAACCGACCAACAGATCGGCGTTATTATTAAAAATGTTCAAGAATACAAAGAAGGGTTCGTGATACTAGTACTACAGCATTTACCATGGATATACTTTGGAACCAAATACCATTTGGGTTAGTTCAGTTAACACATTAATGGGCCAATGTAGGAGTCAAATTTCAATGCTACTGATAAATCGAATTTTAATGAAACGAACCAAGAGAAAGGCTACTACAAAGTGTTAGATTCGACAGAATTTTCGGGTCAATTTTTATATTTCCCAGAAAGTTCTTGGACCTGAATTAGATTCTTCCTCCCAACAGAACTTGGTTTTATAATCCACAGCTGAGAGAACGACACGCGCAAGTTCAGAAAAATGTTAACATAATAAAAGCCGTTTTTCTTTTCCTCTTGAGATGCCCTAAATACGTCCACGCGTACGAGTAGAACTTAAATGTGTTCGTTTAATTTGACCGTTTGTTTGGCTATTTCGCAAAGTTTCACACAAATTCATTAACAACATTTCTAAAAGACAAAATCAAAAATCCTTCATTACACATAACACGCGCTTTCATCTACGCAAAGATCTCAATCACACGAATGTCAGCAAAAGTTTCTATATTTATTGGAATGAATTCATACTTTCTTGACATCTTCAGCATAAATATGGAGCTCAAAAGAAATGAAAAATAATGCATGTAGGCAATATTTTCTTCAAAAGTCCACTCCAGGTCTCCATATTGATACCCAATCCCATAATAAATCTGGAGTGTGCCCCGCTCGTCTGTCCAATTATTGCTCTGACAACTAAATAGCAGTGTCAGCGAAAATGACTCAGTAACACTCAGAATGAAAATTCATGAACAGAAGTCGTTCACGACAACACACAGTGAAAGAAGTTAATTGATCGAATGGTTACTTAGTTAACATTGCCTTAAGACTGTATCGCAGATTACTACATAGACACGCATAGAACTGAACATGACATGTCTGAAGCGTGTTCTTTTCTCGTTCCGGTTTTTTTGCTACCCCTAAAGTGAAACCTGGTCACAGCGCAAAGGGGCTAGCACGCTGTCTCCTCCATCTCCGTAGTTTCCCGTCGCTCCCAACCCTGATTCTGCCGGCACGGCAGGTACTTGACATTAAATCTAGGAAACACCACCAGACAGCAGCACCAGCCCTATTTGACCGCAAAGAGGAGGCCGTACATTACCCAGGAACATCTTTAAGGCGGGAATTTCTTAGGATGCTGAATGTATGAAACTGCGTCGGCGCAGGGAGACAGTGAAAGCGCGTCCTGCCTAACCATACCAGACCCTACCTGAGACGATTCAGAAATGCTCAGAAACGTAGACTTTCCATAACA
>NNCF01127304.1:128812-188720 GCA_002313205.1 Laupala kohalensis
GGTATACGAGACCGTGCGGTTCGCGGTTGTGTGCTCTAGGGGATACCATGAAATGTAAATACCTCACGCGAATTGAAGTAGTCAAGTTCCGTGAACAGGAAGTACTCGCTAATTAAATATATAATACCACCTATATACAAGTATTTTGGTGTAATCTTTTGTGTTTGTACCTCACACGCTTCAAAGCCGCTCTAGATGTGAAATAAGTAAAATGGAACACTGGAATGAACTGACGGTGACGTAAAGTTAATTTATTTTTTTTAATATGTAAAATGAATTTAATTTATTGTTCTTTTTATAGCCATTAATCACAGGTTGCTGATGGTTCAGAAGTTCATTTAGATTTTTATGTGTGGTATAAATTTGTAATTTTTAAGTAACTAGTTTTTGAATTTTGAGTTAAAAGTAACAGTAATTTTTAAGTTTATTTCATTGTTAAGAAAAATTATTCCCCTCGATGTTCTTTTGTAGTATTTAGTTCCTTAATTAATTCCAGACGTCGCTGGATGCGACTGTTTCTCTTTGGGTTTTTTTCTCCAAGGAACTGTTTCTGATATTCTCTTTACCAAATACTTGTTTTTTTTCTTTAGTATTGCATTGTATACTGCCAATTGCAGATAACGCATATTCCAATTTATATTTTGTAAGTTTATTGTAAATATCTTTGAAAATGAATAAATTCATATTATTATTTTTTACCGCTCGATAATTAAATATACAGCAAAAACGCAGAAACTATGTATCTACCTACTTTAAATACAAAGACTATAAGAAAAATGTATTCACACCACAAAAAAATAAGTGGTGCGATATATTTTCAGTTCTGACATCATTCTGCGTTAGTTAAAACGCAAAAATGATAATGTCGGATTCTACTTCATTTTTTAGATTTTTTCAACTGACTTAATTCGTATTTGAATAAAAATGTTAGCAAATAAACGAAACTGTAAAGGGTGAAGTGATATTAACACTAGAATGATCTTCTTAATTAAATGTCCAATTATTCCTCCATAATTAAAATCTTTCATCTCAATATGATTTTGAGGGAACATAAAGTAATCTTGAGAGAGAGAGAGAAAAATAATGAAAGAACTTCTCCTTCTTTCTCTCCTGGTACAAGAAATTCTTTGACTGGTAGAAATTCGGATATCCGAACAAGTCCTCCAAGTGCAATGAACATAAAACTGAAGTAATATTATTCGACACAATTACTTTACATTAAAACGAATATTTAAACGAATGTATCAATATTTTTGTTTCGCGGGCAACTTACACGTATAAAGACTTTGAAAGATGTTAAGGAGCTATAATTAGGGCAGTTCCAGAGTAAAGTTCCAGTAATATATACATAAATGTACGACGGAAATCCTGAAAATAAAGCGACACTAGTGTCTTCTACAAATATAAAAAAGTTTTTAAGTTAATCGAAAATAGAAATAATACATAAAAATCACTCACAAATTGTACGAACCAGTTTTAGTTTCCAGCCTCCATTTCTTTTCTTTCTTCTATGTCCCTGAGGAGGGTTGGGCGCCGAACGTGTTTCGTCCGATTTGTGAGTTATTTTCATGCGTTTTTATTTCCATTTCTCATTAACTTTTTGATTTACATGAATAGATACATACAAGTAAACATACATGTATGCTGGAATAATAATTAAGGAATAAATTACGACACCAGATTTCTAACAAACGAAAAATTGCAATTTTAAAAAGAGGAAATGTTGATAAATAGTAAATAGTCTTAATTTTATGCTCAGTGTTGGAAGAATCAGTTTTCACTTCAACGTTGTTGTTTTGATTGACCTCCACTCTGTGCAAGAGGCCTATTAATGTCCACCTCAACCAAGCCATTTCCTCGATTCCTCCACTTTTTAATTAGTCTGCGTAAACCTAGCGGTGATTGGTTGCACCTCTGCTCCAATGGGACGTCGCGTCGGGGTGTTCACATCCGGAGCAACCACCACGCTCTTCCGGTTGGGTGGAGAAGCCTTCTGTTTTTTTAAAGGTGATCAGTCCTTTCATTCAAGCGTTTCTAGAGAATTGAATGGATATACCCTTTTTTTAATATCATCGATGGTATTTGGAAATATTTATGAAATTTATTTATATGTTACCATAATATTATAACACGCACCGTCACTCCGTCGAAAAGTGCGCTTAACATTCGATAACCGTTTATCGAATTCCATGGTTTCTTTTATATCCATTGATATACTCTCTGATAATGTTAGTATATATTTTGTTTCATTAAGTTACTCCTATAATATCAAATACTGAATCAAGTCGAATCGTCACCAGCGCACTCTCCCTAAAATCTCATTCCGGATTTACATAAGGAATCGAACCCCCCTCTTCCATTAACTCTTCTTTTTCATATGAATACTGTAACACTAGTTACAAAATATGATTTTCTTATAGGGTCACGGGGTTAAAAATGGCTAAACACGTGCTTTGATAATTTGTATTTGTCTCTCACTAATTTTGGTTCAATTTTTCAAAATATTACACAAAACATTTTTTATATCACTTTTGAAAAAGAAATTCACTCTCACACACACAAAAGAAACAAAAAAACTTTGCTTTACATTTAGAAATATTAAATTTTCATATTTACCTGAATTTTAAAAAAATCCTTAGAGGCTGCAGATTTTATCAGGATATTTCTCAAAATAATATTAAAGATTCCAGTAAATTTTTGAAATATTTACCATATCAACAAAGAAAATTATAGTTCTCAAAAACTTTTTTAACATATTTATATCCCAACACTTCAGATTTCATCGAAATTCAAATATAGGTAATAGTTTTAAGTTATTCATATGAAAAATCAAAATTTAGGAGGGACCCATATCATAATTTCGGACAGCCTTTTATCGCCCAAAATTCGTAAGCAATCCCGCAATACCCGCAAGTATCAATGCGAAAATGGCTGCATCGCACTTTTCTCACAGGCGATAAAGAGCAAGATAAATAGTCTAAGACTGACTTACATTAAAGAAAAATAATTCATGGTCCTAAGAATTATGTTTATTACCGAAAATTTTCTATTAATTAATTGTTTTAGTATTAACTAACTTAACTTTTAAAGTGTTTGTTTTGGATAAGATGCACGGAAAAGGACGTATTTAATCTAAGGAACCAAAAAGACGGACTAAAATTTTTTCCCTATTGAATTTAAAATTACTTCTGCTGGACTAAATGAAAGCGCATTTGAATTATTTGTATGAATAACGTATTGAAGTATATTGGAAATATTATTTTCAGTGAGATTCTATTATAAATAGCATCGACATTAATCCTACAACATTGCAATTTTAATAAACAAAACGAGACCTCGAATCTACATATGAAACAGTGAACAATGTTTTAATAAATTGCTCTTTATGAATTTTCATGAATGCGTATTTAGGGAAGTTTTAAATCCACGTGCTCTCGCATACCTAAATATTGAATGTTAATTTATCTTTCATGGAAAGTAATATGCGGGGATTCTGTTCATTATCAGATGACGCAATGATAAATTTACTTAATATATCATCGTGTTACTGTCTAATAATTATTATTTTATATATTAGTCCTCGTCAGACACAATACAATGTGTTTATATTTAGTGACCAGAGCACGAATTGAACCAGCGTTCCTAGACTTGCCGGGTCCAATAATACATTTATGGATGAATGTAAATGATCAAAATAGGCTACTTGAATATACTCGTCGGCTATATTATTATTATTATTATTGTTGTTGTCGTTGATGTTGTTGAGAATAATCTGAATTGCATTGAATTGGATTGGATTGTTTCACGATTCGCGAATTTTGAATGACTGATTCTGTTAATATGAATCTATTTATTCCCTTTAGTGCATTCCAACACTAATTTTTATTAAGTCTTTAAGTAACCCTAATGACTTTAGGTTCGAAAATCATTCCCTATACGCAAAAAAATATATAAATAATAGAAATAATTATTATTTCATTCCAAATCATAGTTTCGAGGTTAATAACTCATGATATGTATTATATTATACTCTGTGCGCATAATTTAATACATTACCTGAAATGTATTGAATATAACAAATCAGTTAAGCTGTAAATTAATTTTACTTCATTTCCATTCTAACGAAAATTACAATTACGTGAGAGTGTATTTTTATTGACATTCAACTAATCTTTTAATCTAGTAAAACATGCGAATTGTCATTTTCTGTATTTTAAGAAACAGTACATGCAGTTGTCTATCATAACTTGGGTCTTCATTTCAGCGAACAAAAAAAAACGTGAAATGTATTTACGTCAATTGAGAAAGGGCCCGCGCAGTTGTTTACTAAGAAACAGATCGGTGAAAAGTTACATGATATGATATCCGAATAGCGAGTGGACGTCTCTAAAAGCCATTTTATCATGCTGTGACCGAAGCAATTCAGTATAACTCATAAATTATTTATCTCACTTATGTACATAAAAATTGTTACAACCTAAGTAGTAATATCCTTTAAAAATAACAATGTAAATCGCAATAAATAAGATAAGAATAAGAACGTAAATTTATAGTTTGAAACTTTGTAATACTCTTTGATGACAATAATCTTCTTGCTATTAATAATTGTTACACACAATTAAGGCTTTGGTCTTCATGATCACGCGGTTACTGTTATAACAATTTAACTGGAAAACACTTATCCCTGCGTTCTCGTATGTAAACGTATCTGCATTTCAAAGAATGGAAGACAAATATGTCTAATAATTCACTTAAAAATCTACGAGAAACCCACAAATTTAATTGTGACAGATTTTAAGAACATTTTGAAACGAATGTGTCTGTCATTTGTGTCATACAAATAACCCACAATTTCTAGCTAAGTTAATTAATCATTTTAAAAAACACACTTGTCAAGGAATACAAATTAGTGCTCAGTGACACACAGTTACAAAATGTGAAACAATCAATCTTCATCGCGGGAACGATATAGCACATTTGTTACTGATGAGCATTGGATTAGAAACGACTTGAGTGTTCATAAATTCTTAAAAATATTATATGAACATCAATATACCACTAAGAAAACACAACAAATGTAATAGCAAAATTAGAACGTTTTTTCTCAGATTTTATCAAGTTAATGATTTGGTTGACTAGAAATTTTTTGCATAAAATTGTTTTGTAGTCCTTAAGTATCCCAAATTGAATGGTTTCAACTGTAATAAGGAATTTGGTCTAATAAACACCGATTTTTAAAAAAATTGTTAAAAGTTGATTTGTGTTCTAAGTAGCTTTTATATTAATGTATTTGTATTTTAAATTCTTTTGTAAATTAACCCCAAACAGAATTTATCACATTAAGTATTGCCACATCAATGACTAGATTTCTGTATCAAAAAAAATAACATGGTTTGAACTTTTTCTTCACTCGAAAAATTCAGTCAAGGCAAAATTCTTATTTTTTGGCGTTACCTGCATATTCTGACAAGTAGTGTGTCATCTTATGGAAAAGTATTTTACTTCTAACCTAACATGTCATTTTTGAATCATAAATTTTTGGTTAATAATTTTTGAAGAGAAAATGGTACTTATAATGTAATTTCTCTTTTGATTTCACATCTAACTAATGTTGATTCTTGAATGACAGTCGTATGATGATATTACTTAAAACATATGTTGAACAGATGAAACATTAACACATAATTTAACTCCATTTTCTTCAGTTAACAATAAAAAGTCATCCAACTCTGATTATACACAATCCCTTACAACTGTAAATTGTGTACCCAAATGACACCTATAATTCTCTTAACCTCACAAAACATCAACACAACTTATAAAAAATGAACATTAATGTATGGCTGACAGATAGTGTTATTTATTGAGATTTAAAATAGGTAATTCAAAGACAATAGGAAAATAATTTAATACAGTGATTCACAGGTCTTACGTAATTGAAGATTAATAAAAATATCTTAAGCTGATGTCTTCAATTAAGGTTAAAGAATAATTACATTTCATAATATTAAAAAGAGATATAAATTCTCTAAAGCGCACAGGTTTAAATATACAAATTTATTTACATAATTATGATCATAGTGCATTAAAATGTCTGAAGAATCAAGTTGAAAGTTGTCGAAACACAACTCTACTCAAAGACAAGAAATCAATTATACAGCAAATACTTCAGTACTTAAAATTTTAAAATGATCAAATTGTAAAAATATTAACGTGGAGAATCTTTGTGAAGAATTTCAAGTGATATTCATTGTGAAAAAGTACTGAGCAAAGGGAAATTAAGAAACTCGTATATTCTGAAACCAGAGGAGAAGTAGTTACAACTGCAAAGAGAGCCTTAGAAGTCCATCTCACAACTACGTAGAACAACTTTCCAACTTAGAGAAGCCAAAGAACGAAATCTTCAGTGGACGCTTCCTGTTGCTTTTATGAATGTTTTGTCTCGTGTCGTAACTATGATGCAACTGTAAAACTTCCAAACTTATCTGTCGTAAGAGCGCGAGGCATCCACGCCTCTCTCACTTCGAACTTTCAGAACAAATAACAATAGGATGTCACCAAGTCAAGAAGTCTACGAGCTCTGTAGTTACACCATGTCCTCGAAAGGATATAATGCTCTTCTTCTTGGGAAAAAAAGTACTTGTGCGTAATAATACCACGTCGGTTAGGTAAGAATAATTTTAATTATCACCTAAAATATTTCTACGATATTTTCAAAAGTTTTTGTCAATTTCATCATTTATACTTTCCAATTACACAGTGTGTAAAGGAAGTATTGTAATCGGTCAAAAAAAATTTGAGATCTCTTCGGATCTTTGCGAATTGGCTCCAGGAGAATCTATTTTCAAATTTTGGCGATGATGTCCAATATCGTATGTGTGTATGTGTGTGTATATATCTATTAGGAATTTTGTTACCGATTACTTCTTGGAGGCGCTTTTTGTAAATCTGCTACTAAGTCTATTGTAAAGAGATTGACTGGAAATATAACTCATTCAATCTATTCTTGATTATGTTCTTTTGATTTTCGGGAGTTACCATGTACGTACATTGATGATAAATATTTTTGAATCCGATTATCACCTTGTTTAATAATTATAATATAGTTTTATGCCATTTTTGTTTTTGTTTTTCCTATTCCTTAAATTTGTAGTGTTATGTAGGATGTTTAGCGCCATGAGTTTTTATATGAATTGTAATTGAAAAGTTGAGTGGGACACACTCCAGATTCTTATATTTTAGATTTACTTCTTCATTTTTTCATTATCATACCTTTATACTTTTAAGCATTACAATCTATGAGCTTTTTAAATGTGCTTTATTGCTAAATTTGTATTTCCAATGATCATTATATTTATTTATCTTGCATATAAACTATAATTTTTATGTAACACCTTCTTCATTTTATTGTGCTCGCGCAATCACACTTGTTAAATGTGAAGTATTTTTTGTGAAATATTTTAAATAATAAAATTCATTTTCTATTCTATTCTAAGAAATATTTTGGAGGATAATTTTATTGGGGAACTAAACTGCCAAATTAGACATAGATGTACATTCGTACCGTACTGCATACATATTCCTTTCATTAGAATCAAATTAAGAAAATGAAGAAAAATACGCTAGTATAATTCAGTAGCCACGAAAATAAAAAAGTCAATCCTGGAAAAATTACATATTTTTTTCTAAATCTTTCCTTACGTTTTCGGAGGTGTTGAATCCGAATTTCAGCTTTTCCACTTCGTAAAACTTGTGTGTTTTGAGCAAAATTGGAGAAACTTAGAAAAAATACTCTTTTTTAGACGTACAAAGAATTTGCTGTCAACCTACTATGAGACTACCAGTCTATAGGTCCTCTGCATCTTGAAGGCAGATTTGCAACGGTTATCCAATATTTCATTATAAGATAATCATAATAAACTTAATATACAATCTTCTACGATCTACTACAATATATATTTGTCGTTATCAATGTTTTTCTAATCTTGTGCAGCATGACTAACAAGGTAGGACATGAACGAACATTATTCAATGAATCTTCGCTCAGTGAGAAGCGATATCTGGCAGAAAATTAAGGAATTGATCGAGATTTAAATTCAATTTGTAATTTGAAACCAATTATAAACGAAACAGTACATGGTTAAAATGTTATAAAATGTTACAACGATTCCTTCAAAATACAGAAAATGATATTCGAAATGTTACCTAATTTTTTGCTATTGATTCTGTATATACGAGTATATTCTTAACTCCTTTTCCTTAGTCTGTAGAGATAGGAGATGAGAATGATATGATATGTGAAAAAGGAGTATTTACAAAAAGATACCGAAGTAATAATGTCAGTAAATAAAATTAATGAAAAAATAATAATTATTTGCAGTAACCTAATATTAAGAATTATTTCAATGAAATGAGAACATCGCTATATCCTATTTCTAAATGTTAAGTCTTCTACATGTCCCCTTTTCTCCAAATGAACTTAAAAGATATACCATTCATCAGAATCACTAATTATTACAAGGAGATATCCTTTAAGAGACTTTTCTCTGAGTAGGCACAGAATCTTACATTTTAGGTTTATTATTTCATTTATAATTCAAAATGATTTCAATTGGATGTTCCAGGTAGCACATCCTATGGTATATCGAGAGCATTGGAGGAGTCCACACAAACAAACACATTAAACCCTTTTTACTGTTGAAATCCGTGACGTTCTTCGAGCAGATACCGCAATTTTTTCAAGTATTATGAAACTTCACACTCAAGCGCATTCTAGGACAATTTTACGGAACAATTCGTTGCTTTTGAAATTAAGTGCATGTGAATATTCCAGGTCAATGTTGTGGGAATTTAATCGCGGTAAACAATTTATATGGAGCATTGCACTGGATGTCATCGTGTGCAACAAATAAGTATCTTCACCTTTCTCCTACTGTACCTGTTTGTGCAAATTTTTCACCCAAGCTCGACTAGTTTATTTGATTAGATTTTCCTACATCTAGATTATTTAAGAGGATGATATTTTCAGATAGTCACCAATAAAAATGAAGTTATGGCTTTTATCTATTCCTTGAGTATTCTCTGTTGCAGCTTCACTCTAACTGCTTCGTTCAGTGATCCTAGATGGTTGCATTTTTATAGAGATATTTGGGTAAACAAGGAGACGACACGAGAGAAAGACGAACGATCCTTTCTTTAACGGTGAGAAGCCATCGTTTGAGAACTAGATTAATGCGAACATTCTGGAAACAATGGCTACCAATGCCTGCGGGAGTTTGGGGTTAAAGAGGGTTGCGGCATGGCACTATGCCAAATGATGACTGATAGTGATCTCGATGGCTCCGTTGTTGGGCGAGGTCACGATCGCAGATCTATCGCAAGTGTGTTATCCCTCTGTTTTCACCAACAAATTCTTTGAAAAGTATTTCTTTCCAGTATTATTATTACTTATTTATGTTTTTATTCATTTATTACATGATGAGTTATATTTATTTATTTTGGGAGTGATTTCCTAGTGGAATAGATAATCTACTCAATTTTGAACATCGTCATATATCTGCCCCAGATACTAACCCTGCAAAATTTCCCGCAATAGATCTCGAGACTATGTAACCATGAAAATAAACGATACTCGAAAGTTACAAGAAACGGGTACTCAAAATGTGGTCACACTGATTTCAGATAATTGTTTGTCGCTACTCCATTTTTAATTTTATAATATTTTTTTTACTTTTATTCATATTTATAATGGATACCAGGGTATGAACGTTTCTATTCTCTGATCCCTATGGAAAGACAAAATATGAATGCTATGAAGGATCAAATAACGCAAAGAAACATCCTTACTTAAAACGGGATTCGAACCAACACCATTTCGAAAAAGGGTAACCATACGAGTCACTAGATACGCTACTTGAATTAGCAGAATGACAGCTTACTAACAATAAATTTTGAGTTTGACCCGAGTGTTCATAAGTTTAACATATGTTTACTTGCATAAATAAAATCACAATCTACTACATTAAGCAACAGCAGAGCTTTACATTAACCATCTTATTTTACCATTCTTCATAGCTGTCCCGATATTAAAAAATAAAAACAAGAGACAGACTAATCTTGGAAGGAGATGCAAATAAATAACGAGCAAACTTGGGTGTTAATATCATAATTACTACCATAATTATGTTACTGTTAGCTTCGGACATAACTTAAAATCAATACTGGTACCATCTCCGCACGCTATGCTAACCACCTAGGTTAAACCTCGTCGCATTGTCTTATACTCGTATCAGATGTTTTATCAATAAGATTTGTTAAATTTAAAACCTTGGGTGATATTTTAAAAGTTTGAACGAAGACATGAGAAATATACAAACAAATAAATAATGAAGAAATAAATCAACATTAATTAATTAAAAACGGGGTAACGATAAATAACTCTTAACGTTACATGGAATCTTATGAACCTAGTGAAACTCTGAATGATCGGAGAAGAATATTGTTAATCTTTTTTAATTCAGTACACTTTTCTAATCAAAAGAACAATGTAAATTCTCTTTTCTTTCAGTTCTCTCACAGACCTTATCTCAAATTTATCATCGTTACTTTGTGATGTAAGCTCTATTCGTATCGAAAACTGTTAAAGCGTTCTTGTAGAATTCTGGAGTCGTTTCTTGAATTTACTACTTTTTTCAAGTTATTGTGATACGTTCCATTTAAACTAGAAATTTAGCTGTAATTCTTCCTTCCTCCGGGTTCCATTGTCTTTCTAGTCACTTCTTGAATTGAAACGTATTCCACTCCTATGCATTCATCTATTACAATGTAATCGACGATCAAACAAATCATAATAAAGAAGATTCAACTCGCAGGTAAAAACTCCACTTGTACATTTTAACTCAACCAAACTTAAACTCGGCTTAATTTTTCTATTAAAAATGCTTCACTAATTAACGGAATTGATACATGACAATATATACGCACTCTGATGTAAACAGTCTTTTCACTGATAACTGTTATAACATTTAAATTCACTAAAACCATAAATATATCTAAGAATTTACACAAGTTCATCTTTGCCGAATATTGGTTTTGCAGTTGCATTTTGTGAGTTCCTCGCAAAAAAAATGTATTAACATTTTTACATATGAGGGAGCTACCATTAAATGTTTTAAATGTTGAAGCGTCGGCATGATGTAAAACAATTCTTTTTTATTTTATTTGGCCTAATTGCAGAAATCACATCCGTATTACATATATCCAAGCACAATCACCTTTTGTGTTTACTTCACACATGAATTCATCCAAGGTTCTTAAGTTTCTTGTTTTCATCTTAAACTTCTGTTTCGCTGAATTCAGTACTCAGAATACGTATGTTCGTAATCGTACCGTTGATCACATAGGTTCAACCTTTGTGATCCAGCTGATCTGTATATCACGATTATCAGTGTAAATTATCCCATCCTTAACATTACTATTATGAGTACACCCCTTCGAGGAGCAAATTTGTTTTAGGTAGATTCCGATGCCTGGTTATCCTGCGGCCTCTGAATACAATCGCCCTATCGCTCCAGGCAATTGACCTAGCGATGACTCTGCTCCCCAGGCAACCAGTCGCCATAAGCGCTGCGCCGTGCCGCACCCGCCGCACAGTCTCGATTTATCTCCTCTAGGGGCAGATTGAGAGCGAGCGAAGCATTGGCTCTGCTCCAGCATCCCTTGCATCTCACTGCAAAGGGGAAAGAGACCCACTGCACCACTTTGGCTACAGGCGCGTCAAAGATACGCGATGCGTTACGTCAATGTCAGCGCGTCGATAAAACGTCGCTGCCAGGTCGGTTTATACATACCCTATATACGCATATACACACACACACACATACAAGTCGAACGCGTTTGTTTTCGCTATCGTTTGGGGTTATGACAAACGGTCGTGTTTTGTTTGGCGAGGTGCGAGCTCTATCGTTGAGCTTCGATTGTTTCTTTTGATGACGTCACATCGATCGGTATTTGTCTTATGAGTGCTGCGATGGTTCATATGGCTATTTGCGGACTCTTTACGTAAACGGCGGTTTTTTCTCAAACTACGTGATTATCATGTGTTCACCGTACAAACAAGAGGTAAAAATATAAATAGAATGTTGAATACAATTTTAAGCGAAACATTACAAAATAAAGTATACATATGTCTTACAGTGTATTTAACAACAATTTTCACAATAGGTTCATTTATATTATTTAAATTCCAGGAAAATACACATACATATGTTATTTACGAAACTTTGAGTAGACATAACCAAATATACATCACAGAAGATATGGAGAACCTGAAGTTACTTCAGGTTTCATAACAAAATTAAAATACTACGAGGGGTGAAAAACTGAGAAAACTATAAATGTGGATAACTAAAAGCAAAATTTATCGTAACGAAATTCAAACATTATGATACATCAGTTAAAGCGCAAAACTGGACATTGAATTATAAAAGAAAATGCCATTTCAAAATATTTACTCCCCAGTAATTCGAGTATAATTTAATACACAAATGGGTACAGAAAAATTCAAATACAAAATCGGTAATATAATATGAATTTAAAAACCTAGAAGGCCAAAATTATGAAAGATATGATACTTCCTGACACGTATTGTCAAATGTTAAGAAACTTTAAGTAATAATTTATTATTGAACTTTATTTACTGAAATGTATAATCAATTGATAATTTTCTCGTTTCTTCCCTTACGTTCAGAGATATTCCCGTTTTTGTTTGTATTATAAGATATACAAAATTTAAAGCCTTCATTGTAGTAAAAGCAAGAATAAAACTGATTTGACTTTAACCTTTCTTTAAAAAATTGTATTTCATAAAATTTGTTCTCATTGAACTAAAATTGATCTTTTGTTCATATGAATATTCAAGAACTTTAAGATGATTGATTTATGATTAATTTTATCTATTTTGTTTGGGTTTCGATTTTAGTAGATCGAACTACGAAAATGAAACCATTTTCAAGCATAAAAAATAATTTTTACCAGGCCATGAAAGTTGTTGCAGAATTTGTCATCCCGTGAGAGTGTCCTATTTCAATTTAGATTCCACGTTAGTGACAGTACACTTAAATATATTGTAAATCGCCTTTTGTCATTTTGTTATTTAAATTTACGTCATTGTCAGGCGAGATATTCGCTCGGTCATCCAGATATTGTTTACATAACCGAACCACGAATAACTGCGTGACGACCGGGTATCAGATGTGGAAACAGCGCGCGCAATGGGTTCAGCTGCACTGGGATCAGCGTTGGAGAATGACTCCGTAGGGAACATTCTGCACCATTCACTTAATTAAAACATTTATTGAGCTCAGTTTTGAATAATTTTCAGTGAAGCGTTTATATCATTTGCCGTAAAATAAATAAAATATTACAGGTTGAATAATTTTAGCATGCGTTTTTATTTAGCACGTTGTTTATTTATTTACATTGAGCGTGATGAGGTTTGATAGTTGGGAAAATTTCGTTTTCCCCCAATCCTTTCTCGTTGCATAAGGAAGAGATCATATTAATGAAGATTCCCCTAATTGATTCTATGGTGATCGGATACCAAAGATTTGATATTCAGATTTTCATTGCACCATAGATCTCAGTCAAGAAATATTTTTTCAAAAATTATATATAATTTTATTAGGTTTCACAAGTCCTTTTATTGAACTATCAAACTTTCCCGAATAACATTCAGATTAATGAAATACATATTTTTTTGTGGGGCTTTACGGCTCGTCGACATCAAAGGTCATTGAAGCCCTCAAAACTTGTACAGGTAGGGAAAATGCAGTTACGCACTAGGGAGAGCCAACATGACTCTCCCCGTGTGTGGGACTCGCCGAACAACTCAACCATACCCACTAAAAACCCTCCTGAATTACAACTCAAAACTCAAATATCAACATATCTCAAACTACACAAATCATTACAAAAATAAAATAAAAAAGAAAGATGAAAATGAAATATACCCTAGCGCCGGAATCGAAAAGAACAAGAACTGACCAATGAAAGTCAGGAAAGAGAAAGGAAGGAGTCTAGCACAAGTAAGTGGAAGGAATGCCAGACTCAGCTCGGGGCCCCGTGTTCGCCAAACACGTACTTACTAGATGTAAGTTCCCTGGGGGGAGTCTCTTATACACANAGGGGGGAATATGTAAAAGAAGGTTAGTATGAAAAGTGGATATTCATGAACACAAAATTAGCAAAACACGTTTAGGAGGAAAACTTAAGAATTTCTTAAGAAATTCTCTATTGAGATGTATATGTAATCACAATTTCTGCCGCAACATTCTTTGCGTGCTAGTACGATAAAAGCACACAACTTCATTATTAATTACGCGTACGTTACTCAACAAAATTCACGTGCTTACATGAGCAGAATTAAATGCGAAGTAAAAACACTCTTCTGATTACGTTTTTGGAAATGCGGAACAGAAAGATTTAATTATCCCCATCGTCGTAATTACCAACTCACCTCGTAATATATTTTTTTCTTTCTTCTTTCAAGAACAACACTATTCTGCGAGAATAAGTAAATCATTTTATCACTTCTTCACTCGAGCAGAATGTAAGAGAAACGTTATTCCATGGGAAAGCAAACGCGATGAACATTTTCTTTGCGATATTTTAAACAATTTGTACGAATCAGGAATTTTACGACAAACCTTTCATACCATTATTGGTACTTAAAAATTATTTTCCTTTGATGGAAGGTTAATAATAATAATAAGAAGAAGAAGAAGATTGCAACACAAAGTCCTTCTGCCGTCAGCCCACATCACCAGAAAGTTCTTGGACCTGAAATAGATTCTTCCTCCCAGCAGAAATTGATTTAATAATCCTCTGCTGAGAGAAAAACCAACACAAGTTGAGAGAATTAAGTAATACCAACAACAACAACAATAATAATAATAGTAATAATAATAATAATAAACTTTATTCAGAAATCAGAAGCACTTAACACCAGTCGCATTGTAAGGAACTCCCTTAGTATTTATTTAAAGAATTTTACTCACTATTGCTTCAAAATTATCCCGCAAATCATGAAGAATTGGCGTGGACCGAGATAGAGACACAGATGATAATAATAAATGAGTAATCCATTCAATAAGAGCTCAATCAAATTCAGATAATGCAATAAATGAATTCTATTGTACTTGTAACAAACGCTAAAGAAAATACACAGGTTTTCTTTTTAAAAATGTTTAAACGTACACTTCAAAGCTTCTCCCATCTTCATGCTAAGTAAAACCTTATATTAGTATTGAATTTCTTTTAATAAATTATTACTATGAAGTGGGAGTGCCGAAATTTGAGCACAAGTTCGAGCAAAACATTTGAAGAAAAATATATTTTTACCACTCCTAGTAGTAACTTTGCCACTACTAGTAAGTCTTCATAAATATTATATGAAATACCGCATTAAATTAGTTGCTTAATGGAATTACTCACAGATAGTCATCGATGAGCAAGCTGGTGGAAAATGGAAACCACGATTATGATATTAGGAAGTTAAATATTTCTTCAGAATGATGGGTGATATATATTAATTTTAAAAATTAATTTACGTTTTTGAATACAGTTTTAAAAAGATATACCTACTTAAAACACCTGGAATGTAAAATATTTTTGAAAATTAATCCTTTCGGATGCTTTAGTTAATACAAATATTAACGAAGATGTAAACTGGTTATCTCTGTCAATATATGAATTTTCTAATAATATAAACGAAATACGACTATCTATTTGTATCAATGCAATATACAACAGAAATTTTTGTTTAGTATTTGAAGGTAGTATAAACGTGCCAGGAGTTAGTCAAGCACATAATCATTTATGAAACAGTCAATAATATTATATTTTCTGTTTACATTAAAAATAGACATTATAACAGTAGATTTGAAACTATTAATTATGCCATTTAAATTGAAACAATGTATTTAAAGAATGGACCGCTTTTACTAGACTTCCCTAGTTTTGAGAAAGTTTCCGTTGAATAAATTTCTTATTTATTAGGAAAGGCAAATGTCGTATTGTTCATTTCTACATTAAATTTGTGACTAGTATTATAGTTTTGTTATCGAATCCATTGTAAATTATTTTGGAAATTTAATTAAAGACTGTCCCTTCAGAAGTTTTATACATAAGAACCGGTAGAACTTCGAGATTATTTTATTTTTTCAAATATTAGGTTCAAATTTTATTAGTTGAGTTAATAGAAAATAATAAAACACTCGACGTTTTGATGGCAATTGCAGCCGATATCCTGAGGAGCTAATACATTGACGTTGCTGAGACCTGGGAACAGGTATTTAAAGGATGGAGGTAGTCTCCCTTCATTGGGAACCGGTCGGTAAGAGGGGATACCAGTAGGAGAATAATCCATTGTTGACGACACATCGAGTACAGTATGATCACGCGGTTTAAGAACCAAGAGAAAGTCTTAATTATTGACAATGATAACCGTGAAACTTGTGTAAATACATTAATAGATAGTAGTTAATTATTTCATTGGGAAAAAAAAAGAATCGCCAGGTACTTTAAAGAGAAACTCCGGATTTCCAGAGATCTCTCCAGTGCACAAGATAGTGCAAGATAGTTTTAAGTCGTTCCTCGGTTTCAGAGACCGCCGTAATCTCCGAAGACCCATTTCCGGGGCCACGTAAGCAACGCTCTTAATCCTCGTCTCTGACCTTTGTGGCGAAGCGTAACGACACGCGCTACTGCTTTCGCTGGGATTTTCCGAGGATGGATTACGTGTACATTGGCTTAGTATTATACCGGCAGCGTCGTGCTTTTAAGAAAACAGTTTTATTATTCATATTTTATTTCCGGGGCTTATTTTCATGAGTTCGTATTCAGTCTAAGAATGAATACAATTCATGGACAGTAGAATCCCTCTTCGGATTAACCGGTCTATCCCGTGGAACAGTATTTCTTTCTCTCTCTTCCAACGTACAATAGCTGGCAGGTTGTGTCTCACACACGAAATGTTTCACGGACCTTTCCTGGGAAGGAAAACGGGGTGACGTGACGTTAGGTCTGCAAAGGTCTGCAACGTCTTTGTGTTGTGGCGGGCAAGACGAGGAAGGAATTCGCCAGTTTCATTCCCCTCTTGCTTCCAAGTCTATTTATCTATGAATCAATAGATACACTTCTCTATTTTTTTGTTGATACAATTTTATTCATGTTTGTGTATGTTCTACAATAATATGTGTTGGGATTGGCGTCTAATTTGCTTGTTTATTCGAGGTAACCTGTTAAAATTGTAGACTCTTTCTGAACCAAAAATATGTTTCACGGGAAACGTGGATTAACCGGCAAACGGGTACCCGGTCGAGGTCCCAATCTGACCGGTTAGGACGCGTTCTACTGAAAATTAAACGAAAAACGACGAATTCTAAAAATTCAAAGTTCAAGTCGCGAGAAATCAATTTCCAATTGATAAAAACAATTTACTAAAAGGTGAAATTATTAATAGCACAATAGATTTGATGTACTGTACATATCCGAAGAATTCCTTTCCTATTTACAATTTTCTCAAAAACTAGTCAACGTGCTTCAAAATGTCACGAGTAAAGCGAGGAAGATGAGTACAACAAAACCTTCGACGGCCCACACAGCTCACCTTTCGGAGGACTAAAGAAAAAAAATGTTTTCTTCAAGTCTTTATTAAGTTGCTAAAAGCAAACATCATTGAGAGTAGGGCACGCTCTCAATTTCATGGCAACGTACTTTACGATCCTATCAGCAATTTAAAAGTAAGATAATCTAATCATCTTACCTTTACCCTCCGTTCTGTTAATTTACGACTCAAAATATCAACCACGTTGGAGACAACTGCGGTAGAAAAAATAGGGAGGAATACCCACGGAATAATCAATTTTAACCACCGTCATACACCACTGTATCTTCATTTATCCACGTCATCCTCTTATGTTCTCAAATAGAATATTTCTGACGGATAAGAAGAAGTGTTTATTTCGTTTTATGAGAGTATGATACATACAAAATAAATTATAGGAAATTGCAGTAAAGACTTTCACTTGGTCAAAAATTTGATTCCATTTCCCAGGCAACTTTGAATGCAACCTTTCAATCGAATATCTTTGCCTTAAGATATTTGATCAACTTCTTGACATAACCTTCTCTTTCATGAAGTAATAGTTAAAAACATACAATCCGAAAAAAATTAATTTCATTTTTAAACAACTTGGTTTCCTTTGTTCGCCATTCATTAAGTATTCTTGTACACTGAAAATACTGTCATAATCCATTCATATTTTTATCTTTTCCACGCCTTAAGATAGAGTAAAAAATTATTTTTTGTTATGATTAGCAGTATGATTAAAACAGTAAGTAGTACATTCAAAGTCGCGTCAGACTCTCGTTGATATCGAGAACTGACTCACCCATCACGCTGCCGTAACGAACGAGGATATACGAGTACTCCATTCGCTTCTCCGTACTCACAAATAACCCACGCGTGTACGCCAAGCATCTTTATTGGAAGAATGAATCTGGAAGAAGGAAGTTTCCGGTCTCCGTCGTTCGCGGCGCTGTGTGTCTCGTTAAATTTGCGCAGAGCTGCTCGCCAAAGAACCCTTAGCTCAGCATGCGCTCTACGGTTCACGAGGAATGGGAGAGTTGCTGTACGCAAAGGAACGGAAAAATACGCTTCGTCACATTCTGATTTCTTACATTTGCTGATGAATGGAAATTGTAGAAGCACGTTGTAATGAATTTCGATACGTATTATTTTTTTCTGGATTTTGAAATGAAATTCAAGTATGTTTTACGAAATTTAAGATTTTGTTATGGAATTTTATGAAAGTCAATTAACTTACATCCATACAAGTAGAGTTTCTGAAATCCATTTACAAGTATATATTGTCAATTTTTTTTATTTATGTTTATTTCGTGGTATAAGTCACGCAGGGCAAAATTCCATTTACCCTCCAGTGGTAACGATTGTCGATATAAGTTACATTTTCTAACTGGTTTTTCTCAATACGCAACGTACAATCAATTAAAAACTGTTATTCATCATAAAAGTGGTATTAACAGCTAAGGAACTAGTGACATTTCAGGATGGAGCAGATTGTAATTGGTGGCAAATGACAAACTTGTTGATATCATTTACCACCTTCCTCTCGAACACGTACTTTCTAAGATAGAAACCGTACACACTCTACGGTAGATAAAAATATTGAGGGAGATCTCACCAAAAAAAAGTGTAAACTAAAAACTCTTTTCACTTCCCGACGAATGATAGATAAAATACTTCTTAACACATCTAATGTGGCTGGCTTTATGTTGTAATCTCTATTCTTCATTTCTTAGAAAGAAACAGTCATAACTTCATTCGTTGCTAACAAAATTGTGGCAAGTTTTAATTTTTATTAGCTCCATGGTTTTGTAGTCCACAAAAATTGTAAAAAAAAAATATTTCTAAATTGTAAAAACTACTCTAAGTGTCTTCTGTGAGTAGCAACAATCTAAATTTACAAACCGGTTGTCACGGCGAGAGTGTCTTGCTTTAAGGGTAGCTCAATACACAAATGCCAGGGTTCGATTACCGGTGCAACACAAGACTGAGGACGAACGATGTGGGACGTGGATATTGGGTCAAGAAACAGTAGATGACACTACACGGGATTATTTCAAAGTGAATAAATGGATCGTGCGGTCATGTCGACTCAAAGGGTTCAAATCTCACTAATCATTGCATAAATTGAAGATATTGTGTTATACTATCACCAATCTTTATTATTATTATTATTATTATTATTATTATTATTATTATTATTATTATTATTATCATAAATTACAGTAAAAGCGTTTTTGCTAACGTAGTCAGCATCTTGCCAAAATATTCTGCAGAATAAAGTATCTGAAGATACTGAAATATTTCCCTTCAATTTATGATAATAATATTAATAATAATAATAAAGATTGATGAGCTCCGTCGTGGCCACGGTGTCAGCGTGATTGCTCGTCACCAAGTCATCCCGAGTTAGGCAAGATAAAATTTGTAGCTCTTTGTATCCATGTCCCAGTTTAATTAGCTGGGATTTACAAAGAGTCCGACCTCTGCGACTAACAACCGCAGTTGTAATGCTCGGATACAGTGGTCTGGATCATATCTAGACGCTGTTCCTCCGATCTCGGTAAAAATCACGACGAGTCTAGTGAGTAAACTCAAATCAATTGAGCCTTACTGGTACTCGTCTTTCGTGGTCCTTAGCTGACCTGATCGACATACATACATACATACAAACATAAAGATTGATGATACTATACCACAAAATTTTTAATTAACTGATCATACTAATCAATATGCTGCCAGCTATACATTAATCATTGCGTGATCATTCACGAACAAAAATGGATTTTACACGTTAAGCAAACAAATGTATATTCTCACACAGATACTTTTTCGTGAATGCTATCATTGAGAATAAGAATCATCACTTTGATTAATTATAAATTTAGCAAACATTTAACAATAAATTCTGGAAATTTCTGTCTACGTGCTGATAAGCCACCTTTGTGCTTGAGTTTCTTGTTTGTGAAAAATGTGTGTTAAGTTTAGGGATAATGTTAATGACACAGAGTAGCATTTTGTTGATTTTGGGTTCTGAAATTAAATTAAATAGATATTTAAATTAAAACTAACATAAAAACTAGTAAATGTAATACCTCTGCCATTAAACACCTCTTCATTACATAATTTCAATTAGTACACTGTCTTCATACATTTAACATAAAACGGTGTGAAATGATACAATTT
This sequence comes from Laupala kohalensis, assembly GCA_002313205.1. Taxonomy (NCBI): domain Eukaryota; kingdom Metazoa; phylum Arthropoda; class Insecta; order Orthoptera; family Trigonidiidae; genus Laupala; species Laupala kohalensis. The sequence continues at coordinate 149,646 of NNCF01127304.1, forward strand.
GAATATCAGATGAGAGTAATATCCAAATAGTTTTCATTATCTCCCCAAGTTCCGCGAAAAAACGCAGTTTTTTTTTGGGTGAGCTTATACCCCAACCGGCAGAAAGTGTTACAGATCGCTAACCGACCTATGAAGGGGTTAAGATTTGTCACCCTATTCACCCTCTCAAGAAGAAGTTGCATCAAATGAACAACGAAGCCAGTGTCTCCAAATTTTTCAAAACAGCAACATCTTTTTTTCAAACGGGGGAGTTTGGACTAATGTTATCTTATTATTTGCAGAGGAAGGATCAAAAGGTGTCGTAACGGAGGAGAGGTATGTTACTTAATGAATTTTCATGTATTACGCAATTTATCAACCACTTCTAACCTACCATAATTGAATTACACTGCATAGATGAGCTAACACATTAAGTTTAGATCAATACAAGAAACCAACAACAACTCCCTATCCAGTACGACACACTCGCAGAACACAGATTCTAGTATCCATAGAAATAACTCTATGATGACAATTAAAATAATATTTGTATTTACACACTTATCTCAACAATATAGAACTATTAAATATGTGTGGTACGTTTCCATAACTTCACTGTGACTGTGTGCTGCGAGTGTGTCGTACTGAATAGACGTGTCATTGAGATCAAGTGAAGAAGAAGAAGAAGAAGAAGAAGAAGGCGAATATTGACTGATTACTCTGAATTGAGGATTATATAACCTTGAATTGACGATTAAATAACCTGGAATTGACGATTAAATAACCTGGAATTGACGATTAAATAACCTGGAATTGACGATTAAATAGCCTTGATTTGACGATTAAATAGCCTTGATTTGACGATTAAATAACCTTGATTTGACGATTAAATAACCTGGAATTGACGATTAAATAACCTTGAATTGACGATTAAATAACCTTGAATTGACGATTAAATAACCTTGAATTGACGATTAAATAACCTGGAATTGACGATTAAATAACCTGGAATTGACGATTAAATAGCCTTGATTTGACGATTAAATAACCTTGATTTGACGATTAAATAGTGAGTTATTCAGTTTGATCGATCAATAATATATCTTGCAACTTCTTTGTATCCTCAAAATGAATTATCATTTATTTCAATGTTGAGTTATCTAAAGCAATATATATTTCTTTTGCAGCCCGATTATGACGATGCAAGCTCCACAGCTCTTTTCCAATGTGGACTTTGCTTATCCAGCTTTCATGGCTTTATACGGACTGAGACCCGGCCTCGAGAAGAAGACATATATAACGACGTATCCCATGCAATGGAACAAGGTGAAATACATTGATATTTAATTGAGAGAATACATTGAATTATTCTTAAAGTTTGTTATAAAGTTTAACTTGAGAATAAATATGAGTTTTAACGCTGGATGAAACTACTATATACAGTGGTGCATAAGTCAAAATAAGACAGTAGCGACTAATCACATATCAACTTAATAAATTAAATATTACTATTTATAATTATTTGCTTTCAATCTTTCCAGGAAGGGAAACTCAACGGAGAGAACAACAGAACCTGCGGCCAAAAAGAGGAAAATAAGAAGAGACCAGGAATTTCGTGGATGTACGATGTTAAGAAGACCGAGAAGAATGATGACAAAAAATCATATCCCAATGATGACAAATTAAAGGAAATGCTGACTTGGAGAGTTTCAATTGGAATTGGAGCACAACTGCGTGTGAATAGATTACATGTTCTGTGTTGCAATAATCAATTCACAAATTTCAAAATATAAATGAATGCTAGTAACCGTAATCAAGGAAAATAAATCTGCCTGACCAACTAGGGCAAAAAAAATCTTGGTCTATCTTTAAAGTAATCATTCATTTTTTATTATTAATAGTTGTGAACTATTATTTTATTACATATTCGCTCTAACAATTATAATACTATTATTATATTATTATTGTTCAGTTTCAAGAGATAAAAATCTTATTAGATTACTGACTTTCCGGGTAATTGTATCTCGATAGGGAATTGATGTTGGTTGCTCTTATTGATTTGAATTTAACGTTAAGTAGTTATTTGTGATAATTGTTTAACGAATTTTTTTATAGACAATCATCTATAAGTTGGAACATCATCAGGGTTCTTAAATTAATTAAAGAAAGGAATTTAGCAAATGCTCGTCGGGATGACAGGAGTCTATTGCGTNATAGACAATCATTTATAAGTTGGAACATCATCAGGGTTCTTAAATTAATTAAAGAAAGGAATTTAGCAAATGCTCGTCGGGATGACAGGAGTCTATTGCGTAGTATGTTACCTTGATTTAATAAGAAATTGTCACTCGTTCATTACTAGTTAAACCTCTTATCACTGACACATACTATGAACAGGTTGAAGTCAATAGGAGTATTTTCGTAAAATTGTTAAATTAGTTTTCTTTTTATTCGTGTGAAGATCTTTTCAGTGGTTATAAACTGATCAGAATAATTTTCAACGTATTTGAAATGAAAAACATTTCACCCTTAACAAACATTAGTAATGCTTTTAAGTTATATCAGACTGTGAACCCATCATGACCCAGGTTCTTGTACAGTTTTTCTTGGGGTAAATGCGTGTTTTGTGCACAGGTTCTCTAACCTCTTGCATAGGGTCGGCGCACTATTGTAATGATTAATCACGAATTATTTATTGAAGTATATTAGTTTATTGTCCTCCACGTGGTCATACGCAATTTGCAACTGCTTTTTTGGCAATAAATTTATTTATTAAATTTAGTGTTCTTAATATGATTTATCACATTACTTATTATTAATAAAGCAAACCATAAAATTCTTGAGAAAATGAATAAGGGGATTTATTATAATTTAATCAGAAAAATAAATGAAAATATAAGTAAAATATTTAAATAAGCTTTGCTTGAGGGCAAACAAGGCTCCCTTCACACTAAAAGAATCTGATTCACTCAGAGTCAAGTGAATCTGATTCGCGTTCCTCATACATTCATACAAACTGAGTCATCCGAGTAAGTCCGAATCAAATCCTCTCTGACTTTTGAGTTTTCATCATAGAAGCACATATAATTAATAATATTGTGTTTCGTAGAAGGCATTGGCGTAAACAAATGAGTACAGATCAGAGATTAAAAATACAATTAGAAAAAGACGGGAATTTGGTATATTTCATCATCTACATTCACTTTTTCAGAAAGATGAGAAGATATTCTACTGGAATTTTTTTTCAAATGAGTGAGGAACTGTTTGTAATCCTGCTGGATTTTTTAAATCTTGAAACAGGATACTAATTATACAAAGTCTATCAGAGCAGAAGAGAGACTCACAATTTGTCTATGGTAATATATTAAAATAAATCTACTGAATAATAAAGTTAATTAATCCAATTGTTATTCTCACTGTACAAATGAGTGCCATTTATATCAAAATCATTACAATTGAATGTTACGAATTATATTGGTGATCCCGAAATGCGATATTGACCAATTTATTAATGGTGGTGTTGTACGCCAATATTTTTCAAATCCAAGAAGATTTTCCAAGTATAAATCAGATCTACTTCACCATCTTGTCCTCAAACTTACTTTCCAAAAGAAGATATGTTTGGTTTGATCCGATAGTACTCAAATGTCGATGGATCTTAAAAATTGTGTGTCACGATTCAGAATTCAGAACTGAAAGAAGTCCACGGTCTTGATTGAATCCATTTATGACATATGAGAAGAAATAAAACCAGAAAAACTCTTTCAATTCTTGTGCTTCATTCATAATTGTATCTAATGTTTTACGCAGTATTTCAGAAGCATTATCAGCACATCATACTCAACATTCCGCTGATAGCAGCCTACCACTGCCATGACAGAGTACTGTACGGGTATCAATTAAGTGTCTATATTTCCTTCAATTGCGTTTATCTGTCGTTTTGAGCAATCTCCCGCAAGCTATAGTGAGTCCCCATATGGACATCTGTGTAATTGGTTCTGTATTAAACATCCTACTACTATTAATGTCCATTATGTAATCTAATTAAATATATAATTGAAAACTTTTGTAGACGAATAATTTTTTTACATTTTCTGTGAAGAGCTCACTATGTTTCGACGTGGATTTACGTCGTCGTCAGGTGATCAAGTTACAACAAATTATAACAATAAACATAACAACAGGACTAACGAACATGATAGAAACAGAAATATATTGTTTACAAAAAAATGAATAAGAAAGGAGATACACAAACATGTTATAATATTGTATTGTATAAACCAGATAGTTATTCAGTGTCTGTGTGTAAATTCAAACTCCCGCGTGTATTTTATACAAATATAATTTCTGATATACGTTTGTTGGATTCTAGTTTCTAACTCTCGTTTTGTTTGTAACGTTGCTAGCATTACAATCTTTACATTAATAAGACATTATTAGTATTCATGTGATCTTTTCTTTTTTCCCTTCTGTTGTCAAATTATTCCTTTCATTTTTAAATGTTGAAATCAATTTCATATTCTCAGACTTGAGTAATCTATGAAGTGAAGGAGTTATGAACTCATTATACGGAAACACTGCATAAATCACATTATCTAGTGGAGATCATCTTAGTTTTTGCCTGTTTAAAATTTAGTAACAAATTCTATGGAATAGTAATTAGCGTAAAGTATGTTACGCACAATGTGAAATTATATTGCACATTTTTCGATCCTGTTGCTCTTCGGCAACACTCGTTAGAAATTCTCTTAAATTTGTGAGTTGGTAACTCCAATTCATGCACTATTAAAACTCAGTTTAATTTATTTTAACTTGTTTTAAGAAACGTAAGGTGTACTGTCATGGAAGATATCACCAACGATAATATGAAATGTTTTCTCTTGTTTTTATTTTTACTTGCTCATATTCGTATATAGAAAGTTCTATAATCGTGAAAAAATTGGAAAGCGAGATTTCGACAAAAATATTCNTCCAATTCATGCACTATTAAAACTCAGTTTAATTTATTTTAACTTGTTTTAAGAAACGTAAGGTGTACTGTCATGGAAGATATCACCTACGATAATATGAAATGTTTTCTCTTGTTTTTATTTTTACTTGTTCATATTCGTATATAGAAAGTTCTATAATCGTGAAAAAATTGGAAAGCGAGATTTCGACAAAAATATTCGTTTTGGGAATCCCTGATCAGAAAATGTGGTTTTTCGTATAACGTCCGTCCGTCTGTCCGTTTATGGCTGCGATTCTAAGTATGGATGAATTATTTAATTCACATTTCGTATTTACGGTAAAATTTATTTGTTGTCGATGCACATGCACTAATTTTCTTTTCACTTTAAAACAAATGGTACTTCACATATAGGTCAAAGTACTCTTTCAAATATTTCGCTAAACCGGCTCCAACGATTTTGCTAAAAAAATTTGTGTGTAAGGTACAATTAATATGTATTACATCGGGATTAGCGGTATTTTGCTTGAAAGTTTGGTATAAAATAATTTCTGTCTGCTACACTCACACAATAGTTTACAGTTTAAAAAAGCTTGAATAATATTTAGCAGTATAAATGGACAAAGCAGACGCAGAATACACTTTTCGTAAACTTAAGTGAAGGATATGATAATGATAAAATACATAGAAGGACAGTAAACGCACTGCAGATACGAAAATTCATCAATTTCTGTCCACAACGAAATTACATTTAATAACACTTTTACGATATTTATAAGACTGGCATGTCGCTATATGTTTTGAAATGTTCTGAATGTTTATGTTTCTTCTATATTTCAAATAAAAGACAGTAATAAGTTCATCTAACGACTTTGTGCATGAATAGAGCACTGGAAGACTATCAAAATATAGAGGACCACGCCAGAGATGACACTTTCATTATAGAACTTTTTCTCCCTCTATGCTGCAGACGGAGAAACATATATGAGAAAGTATGTGCAATGGTTTTACACCACTAGTTAATGTTTTTCTGCTGATAGTTTTCAGAAGCAATATTTGAAGCTTAATGCATTTTCAAAAACCATTAACTGTAGATAAAAATAGTTACTTTGAGCACAATATTACTTCCATTCTTTAGAAACAGAATATATTTACGTCATCTAAAGTTCATCTTAGGACTTTCCTTGCCTTCAATAACACTTTGGTCCTTGCAGTCGACATTTCACCTGATGTGCAAACAAAATGCAAACAACTCGTTCTTTGGGAAAAGCGCTTAGAAGACCCAAAGTCTCTTGCAGTGAATGCACTACAAGAATAAAAGAGATTTTTTCTGGTTTGCCTTTATCACAGAACTCATTCAATTTCTACATCTTGTGGACTGATAAGAAATATTAGATGATAATATCTCCCAATTATAATTTTTAAATAAACCAAAGCGTATCTAATCTTTTAATGGAAATATTCTTGATTGGAGAAAGTATTTTTTTTAAGCACTGATTCCTTCAAATACCGTGACATTACAAAGTTATACCAAGAATAAGTGGTGATAAGATATTAAATTGTTCATCAATATTTACCAGAAAGTACGAGGTGAATGCAACATGCCAACTTATAGGTAGCTGAAAACCCAATTGAGATTTATAAAAATCCATAGGAAATTCTATCACAAGCATTGTAGCTTACGATCATTTCAAACCAACGAAATTTCAATCTTACAAACATCGTACAGACATCTTACAAAACAAATAATTTTAATTTCATTTTACCAGTATACACTGAATGAAAATAGAACTGTACCAAGTGTATATGAAATTAAACAAGTGTAAATGTGCAATCAAGTTCAAACCGTAAATTATTTTTTGTGCGGATTACTTTGTTTGAACCCAAGAAGATTTTACGGAAATTTTTACATTTTGAGAATATTTCTTATAAAATCTAGCAATGTTTTTCACTACTTTGCTGAAATTTCTTGGTAAAGCTTATAAGTTTAATTCTCTCAGCTTAATTACAAATGACATAAATATATCCTGCGCCTTATTACAGAAACGAAATTTTTCAAAAACAAGTACTTCAACCGAACATTTTTCAATCGATTGATATTATTGAACTTTTTTCTCCGAATTCTATGGCACAAAGAACATTTACGTGTGTAACCTCCATCCATCAAACATTCCAAGCCGTAACATCCATTACGGTAGCAACAGAGCACAGCTTTAGGAAACAACGTGACTGAGAAAGTGGAACAAGGACCGGAAGACGTGCCCTACCATTCCCTAAGCGTTTGCCCTTCCCTCAACACACGTTTTCTCTTGCAACACGCACTTTCAACACGACGTCGTCAGACAAAGGAATGGGAGTAGCAAGTTGGAATGGTGCTCTGTTTGAGCGGGAGACCGCGCACCCTCTGCAGGAGTGGAAGCGAACTGAGAGAACGCAACGCAACAAGCCGTTCTCAGTGCTACCATTCCGACCCGCGGAGATTGCATAGGCTGTTAGATTCTTTTCTGGTTAAAGCTTGGGATCAGGGCTATCTTCAAGAGTGTCATCGTAATGGTGTGCTAAGATTAATGGTAGTAAACATTCCGTAACTCATACGAGTGTCGTATTATTCGTGTGTATTCTCATCGAATTATTTTTGTGTTTTTTTATTGTAGTATTTGTAAATGAAAAATATAGCGTGTTATTGGAGCTTATATCTTCATGCAGCGATTGGAGGTAGGAGTTAGGTGGTTTGTCATTGTAAGTAGGTGGACCGGTTAGCTGNGGAGCTTATATCTACATGCAGCGATTGGAGGTAGGAGTTAGGTGGTTTGTCATTGTAAGTAGGTGGACCGGTTAGCTGCGTTTAACAACTACTTGGCCTACGTGGAAGGATTAGTAGGAGTAGTTAGTTCGAGTTATTGATACTAGGAGAAGGTGGATAGTTTTTCAGTAGTCACAGTCACATGAACTGGGACATCCTTTTTCTCTGGCCCCTCCGTGAAGAGAATCCGAGATGACTTTGTGAAGACCAAAGCTCGCTACCATCTCAGCCACCAGAGGGGCTTTATACTATTTGCGTTTTGCGGGTTCATCACAATAAAAGATCGGACTATTTTTTATTATGTAGATAAAAAATGTTGTTTATTACAATTTTAATTTATTTGATCCCAATACAATTTATATATGCTACGATACTATATTGTCAATTAAACGAGCAGGCCAGAAGGCTTGAACCTCGCTACGTATTAAAGTTGTTTTATAATTGTTGTTATTATTATTAGTCACAACTTCACTTTTGATATTTCAATAATAAAAGGACTGCACACGTGTCAGAATTCTCAAAAGTACATGTTGGGAGTAACAAAGCAAAGGATTCCTGAGCATACGAAGGTGGAACGAAATTGCGTCTTTTTCACAATGTCACCATTTTCCTCTCGGGAAATAGCCTGGAGAGAAAGGTATTTCCTAGGGATTTTCACCCCTTTCAGAAAATGACAAGGATTATACATGCATTTCGTATGAGAAATTGTGCGTTAAAAATGAAGCAGACGAAAACCTCGTCTCTTTAGAACATTTATTATCTTTTTTGAAGATTCTCGCAGTATTGAAAATCCACAATGAAAGAATACTGCAAAGTATAATCAAATTTAAGTAATACAAAAATGGTTTAAAATGTTATTACAACAATTTCTAAAATTTAAGATGGTTCTTATATCGAAGAACTCAGAGGCGCCCAGATTGTCTTTCGAACTGGGATCTGTCTATCTTAACGATATCTCTATGACTCTAAACTTGGTGCTGTGAGTTCAAATGTAATATCTAACATTAATGTTTTTTTTTCATGTAACATTCCCGTTCAAGACCACTCGGAATGGGAATGATGCAATATTTAAACCACTCTCGCTGAAGTTTCTCGAACATCGTCTACGTCCAGGCAAAAATTGCGACGAACCGGGACTCGAACCCAGGACATCCTGCTTTGACTCGGGTGAGACGCCACATCAGCACACACCTCAACTCCCACAGCTCATACACAATATCCACGTGGCCTTTGGAGCACTCTTGCTGTCAAAGCAGGAATCTAGGGAACGAGTCCCGGTCCTTTGCACTTTTTACCTGACCGTAAACGATGCAAAAGTAGGTATTCTGAAGTTGCGAAATCATATGTCGAACATTGCTTGCTCATGAATGGAATTTCATATACAGAATTCCTATAACACAGTTATAGGTGTTGTAGAGGGGTAATAAACCCATGTCCGGGAAGCAATATTCGGTAATAAACCCATGTCCGGGAAGCAATATTCGGTAATAAACCCATGTCCGGGAATACACCGTTTGGAAGATAAACGACATTGAAATAACGTCAAAGGATATGCTGCACGTGCATCAACCAACTCGTATCTGCGTGAACGACAACACTTGCTCGAAGTGGCGACCACGAGTTTCGTTGCACAAACCGTACCTGCAAACAATGCTCACATACACACGATCCAAAAGTCCTGGAGTGTCCTGAATGACCTCCGCTGCAGCCATTACACGGGAAAGAAGATTGTCTTGTGACTCCACAGGGCTCTCGTAAACAATACTCTTCTTGTAGCCCACAGGGAAAAGTCCAGAGGTGTTAAATCGGGCGATGTTGGTGGCCAACAAATCGGTCCACCGCGACCTATCCACCTGTCCCCGGATGTTTGGCGAAGGTACTGATGGACGTCGCGTGAAATGTGGACTGGCGCGCCATCATGCTGGAACCACGTCAGTCGACGGATATGCAATGGCATATCCTCCAAATACTGCACCATTAGCCTTGCAGGAAGATCAAGTAGCTGTGACTCGTTATACGGGGCGTTCGGATACACGGGCCAATCAGATGACAATGGATAATACCAGTCCACACATTAATACCGAAACGATGTTGAAATCTTTTTTTCTTATTTGTCGGGCTTGAAGGCTCATGTCGACATCAAAGGTCATTGGAGCCCGAAAAACTTGTACAGGTGGGGAAAATGCAGCTACGCACTAGGAAGAGCCAACATGACTCTCCCCGCGTGTGGGACTCGTCGAATGATTCAACCCTACCCACCAAATACCTTCCTGATCTACAACACACCAAAACATATCTCACAACATACATCAAATGGAGGGGGGCTAAAATGAGGAGGCACATAACATGAAGGGGGACAAGGAATAAGGGGGGACCAGAAATGAGGGGTAGGACAAAAATGAGAGGAATGAGGAAAATGGAAGATACCCTAGCCTTAATAGCGTCGGGATCGAAAAGAACAAGAGGTGACCAAGGGAGGTCAGGAAGGAGAAAGGAAGGAGCATGGCACAAGTAAGTGGAAGTTGAAATCGATGGATATGTGTGGCATGAGGATTTTCCTCATCCCAAATGTGGCTGTTACGACAGTTGAGCAGACCTTAGTTTGTGAAATGCGTTTCATCTGTGAAAAGAATGATCATAGAAAAGTCTGGAACGTCGACACAACGGTGTAGGAACCACGCGTAGTAATCGGCACATGGTGCAAAATCACCTGGACCCAATGCTTGCACCCTCTGGAGGTGGTATGGGTGAAGTTGCTGTTCATGGATAACTCGCCAGATGCTGCTCTGGGATACATCCACGGTACCTACGATGTTGCGGGTACTCATAGACGGGTTCTTGTAGACCAATTAGAGGGTTTCCTCTTCCACGTCAACAGTGCGGCGCGTCCGGTCACGACCACAATCGGCTCTTTTAGTCTTGAAGGTGCGGGTTTTCCGAAGCCGTTGTTCCAATCTTGCGTAAATGGCATGTGATGGAGGGTAACTACCCGGAAATTGTTCGTGATACAGGCGCTGTGCTAATCGACCATTTCGTCAACTTTCACCGTAGATGAGCAACATGTCGATGTACTCGGAAAACGTGTACACCACCATTTTTTAATGCACCGTCTTTCTCGATCGTCAATTGATCAGTGGCAACTGATGTACATGTGTAAAAATTCATTGGATTGTTCTCTGATGATACGTGACACGACGACACACAAGACATCACGTGACACGAGACACTGTCCTTTGTCAATGTGTATTGCCTTCCATCGTTCAAAGTCATTTATCTTCCAAACGGCGCAATTCCGGACATGATTTTATTACCAAATATTGCTGTTCTGAGTTTCCTCTATAACTGTGAAATAGGAATTCTGACACATTCTGTATATAATCCTTTACTGTTAAACTAGCAATAACAATATATTTCAATGTTTCAATACATTTCGTTTCTATAGGAGTACACTTTTTCTTTTTCTTTTTTGGGAGGGGGAGCGAAAATAAATAACATGATCTCACTTTAGAGTAGAAAAATTTTAGTACTTTTTTTTCTTCGTTTTATTCTGTCCTTTGAACTCCTGGCTCCCAGGGTTAACTTATGTGGAACTTGTAGTAATTACAAGGTTTCTCATTACCTTAACTGTGTTCCATTTTGTGTCGTATTTTCTCAGCTATTGTTCTCTTTCTCTTCATGTTCTCTCGTAATATTTGCGTCACATAGATATACACATTGTTATTACTGCAATGTGCTTCTGGGAATTGTAAGACATTCTTTCTTAATTAAACGAATTGAGTACTCCGACGATAAAGAATGGGAATCGTCTGTAGATGAACTTAGTGATATACTTGGTAATGATGCCGAACTAACGCCATCATGCACTGTTCCGAATAATCTAATAGTCTTATACTCTAAGTCAGGGAGTCTGGGATTATTGTTTCCTTCAGCTTTCAGGTAATGAACTAACGACGCTAACAATAATAAAGGCAACATCTGTTCCATTATTCCACGTTCAACAAGCGAAACAGGATGTTCTTCAGTAGTATTCAATTACTTAACAATTGGGGAAGGGAATATTGAAAGCATTTCATGAACGAATAAATTTAATTAACGTTTTAGTATCACAAATATTAGTTAATTAAATTGAAATGATTGTTCACAAAATAATATTTAGTTCCCGCTTGTAACATATATGATGTATAATGAAATAAATTCTCGAAAGATTCAACATTGTTCCTTGCACGAAAAACCTAAGTTCTTGAATGCAGCTGATGAGTCCGAACCATAATTCTATTTTTGTGTTGATATGTGTCAATAAGCGAAGAAGAATCCGGATCAACAAGACATCCGTTATTTAGTGCCAGACAGAAAACTAGTAATCCGAACTGATTATGACCACTACATATGATTCAGTGTAATTTTATGAGACTTCTTTATTGAGAAGCAACAAGTGGAAAGTAAGCTCTTTCCTTAGAATAATATATTTCCTGGTGTATGAAATCCCTTCCTTCTTTGCAGATGTTACATCCACTAAATTTGAGTGCTAAAGAGTAAAAATTTTCTTTCTTTTGCTTGAATTTAAATGTTCAAAATTTAAAATTGATTGGGTTTATCCGGGTTTTGGGACTAGCATGGTTCGGTGTAACGGTGTTCAACATGCACTTATGTCACCATGCTATCTCTTCATTTACTTCTTCATGACACACAAACTCACACCAACCGTCTCCTCATACTAACAAACATGTTCTTGATCAAAGGAAAACGTGCCAGAGGAAACAAAGACCTATCGATGAAGATGTTATTTTTATTTTCACTGTTTCATTGGAGGCCACGGTAGCTCTAGCTGCAGTGGTGATTTACATCTTACGATATGCGATATCGTTACCACCAATGGCACGAATCTGTTTTTACTTATAGTTTCAAGATACACGACATCAAAGTGGTGATGCAATGAGAAAAGTCGGGTTATGACTTAAATGTTCCAATTTGTTTATTTTTATAATCTGGTTTAATATACTGACAATCCTATTTAAGTCATAAAATAATTTTTCTTCATGTAACAATAATAATTCTAAAAATCAAGTACAACTGTGTATAACGTCGTGGAGGACCACAAGCCAATTTATTCTCCAGAAGAAATTAAGAACCATTCTATCAATTCCGAACTACGGCCCCAAGACAGAGGCAGATTTCACATTTCAGTTCTTTTTTCCTAAGATAGGAATAAAACACGAACTCTATGAAGCTGTGTATCTGAAAACTATGAAAAAGCTGATTTGAGTATTTTGCATGGTAGTGACGATATTATTCGCGTCACATATTCAATTTTATATGTATGTATTCAATTGTATACGAACAAGATTCATAAAAATATGATAAGTATTTTCATGCGGTTTTTGGCGATTACACAAAAAATGAATATGAAATGTACATTAACATACGATTTTTTAATAATTTTAAAAGTAGGTACCAGTAAAAATTACAATTCTTATTCGGCACTTTTCTTATTTTAACGTTTTCCGTGCGGAGAGATTGGTTTGTAATTAATACGAATTTTTGTGCATACAAGTACGTATAATATTGTTCTAATAATACGTCTTCAATTTCCTCCGAATTATTTAACTTCACAAATTCTCCTTTTGTTCCTGTGATCGGAAGTTCCCTCACAAAGTTGACGAAGCACTGCTGAAGTTCAAATATGCACACATTTCAGTGTTTAATAAACGTTAAACTCAAACGGTTATTACATTCTTGCCATTTTGTTGAGTTTGTATCAACATAAAAACTGGAGGGTGGTATAGCCAAGAAAAGTACTTATTTTTAATTAAGTCATGCGGATAATTTTAATACGTTTTTTTGTATTTTTAGGTTGGATGCATCATGATGATTTTTAAGTTATTTGTTTTTAAATTAAATTACAAATACCAATAATTATTATTAATAAATAATATTTTAAAGAAATTATGCAAAAACTTTACTTCGATACCTTCTTCAATTTTTGAACTGTCAATATACTGAGATTATATATAAAAGTTCATGTCAACACATTGAAAAGATTATGAAAAATGGTGTAATGAGTCTTCTCCTCTAGAATGTAGAAACAAAACAGAATCAATATCCATTATCATTAACCATTTAGGTACTAGATTTCGTCATTCCGAGTTAATATTTTAATTGTGGTATACGTTTTAAGAGGCGTTTGTAAAATCGATTAAAATATTCATATTGCTGAATCGAATTTTTAGTTCATCTTTTATTTTACTTCAGGAGGAATAGACTTTTACAACAATGTAAGGGTATTAAGTGGTTTATTTTTGGAATATCTGGTTATATACTCTTTCTAATGTTTAAAAAAAAACAAAAGTGTCTCTTCTAGGAAACGAGATACCATGTTAGATTGCTTAATTATCCACAATAATATTTTCTGTGAATTTCATCAGAAGCGTTTCCCAGAAAAAATGCAAATAATGTGTATGACAGCGCTGTCCAGCTTCCGGCCAGTGAAACTTCTTTCATGACCCTCGAATTCTAGAACATTTTTCATCAAATGTTGGGGGAACACAAAGAGTGTTATAAGCCAATGCTTTCAGAATTAATATTAGACGCGACATGACCGGTGAGAGAAAGTAGAAAATTGTGTTCGAAAATACCATCTCATACACTACAATATGGAAATATTTTATTGTAGTACTAAATATTAAAAAATACTTTTTAATTAAACAATATATTAATTTTTCAGTATGAAATAATATACATTTATCGGTGAGAATCAAAATATACACATACGACCCATTACTTTTATTCGTCGGGCAATATTTTGCCAACACCGGTATTACACGGTCATATTTCTATGTCATATCTATGATGAAAGATATTCTCAAAGATTCTCTCAACGAGAACCTATGTCAAAGATATATGATCATAGCTCAACTGTTGATCAAAGCGTGTGTATTACACAATCATATTTTTGATCATATATTACACGGTCATATCTATATGACATAGAAATACGACCGTGTAATACCGGCTGTACCCTCCACCGCGCCTACCCGATCGATTGAAAGTGTGTAGAAAATGTCTCGCAGATTGGAAGGTGGAAGGTGCTAGATATGAATAAAACAAGCAAACAAACCACGATACAATGACCTAACAATAGCTCAAACATCGACACAACAATCACCAGTTCATTTCCTTCACATGTTCGTTAATTTTCTCTTTAAATTAACTCACACTTTTCCAAGAGAGCGAGTCAAAAGTACGTAAAACCACCATCCAATTCAAGAGAGTTGCGGTCGACCGAAGTGAAGGCCATTTCTCGTAAGTTGCGCTCGAATACGACATCCAGGGAGCATCACGGAAGTGCCTGGATATAAAAGAGCGAGCGTGAATTTAGAATGGTGGCGCTTTATTCTCTTGTTAGTCGGAAGAAGACGAAGATTTATTTAATAAATTGCTCCAAGTGTGCTTGATACTTTGTGGAGGGCACTTTTATTTTGATCAATCGATGAAATTAAACCAAGGTGACCAACAACAGGAGGGGGAACTTCTTTAGGTGGGGTAGGGTTCCATATACTCGAAAAACGTCGTCATTTGGGAAGTACAATCCCGTCATCAGCGCCGTGAGACGATGACATTCTGTACATATAGTGAAATTACGTACTACAATTCCATTATTACGAAATATTTACACAAAATATATTAATACAGGTACTTAGCTTTGGTAGTTTAAACAATGTCACTTTTTGTTTCCTAATTGTGTGTGTTTTACTATACGAACAATTGTCCACACTACATACGCGTGGCATTTTTTTAAATTTACACACAACTGTAAAAACTCGCCAAACGCATAACTCTTTAAGCGCGAAGTGATTAAACTTTACTGAATGGAAAATGTACATGTAAACAGTTATAATAAATGAGACTATATATTTACCTATATAGTATCCTTGATTACAATACACGTGTGATTACAATATCCTTCAGTACAATATAGTATCCTTGATTACAATAAAGGAGACTATATATTTACCTATATAGTATCCTTGATTACAATACACGTGTAGGATTGAGGGAATCATCTTTTAAACCAGTTTAATTAGTTCCTATATCACCGTCTGACGGCGCTGATGTCGGGTTCGTACTTCCCAACTGACTATGTTCTTCGTACATACGCTCTCCTCTATGCAGTTTCTACTTCTGTTCAGTCTCCTTGAATTAAACATTAGTATTTGATTCTCATTTGTTAATAGATTTCATCCTCTATGGTAGAAGCTCAACTATCTATTCTCGGAAACAATAAAATTCGCTCTCATCCTTCTCTCTTTTATAGAAGTTTATCTCCTCGTTTTCTTAACAAATCCCACAATCAAAGATCGTCCAATTGATTCACTCCCACGTTCCTGAGAAAGAAGCATGGAGAATCGATATATTACTCTACAGACTTAGAAAATTTGCAATATTACAAAATAAAACCCTCAAGTAATGTAAAGCATAAACGTGAAGTGATTGTTTTATAAACAAAAAGAAAATTTTGTTATCTAATGTCCTACGTGGTAATATCAACATTTTACGAACGGATAAATTACTTCTCTACTTTATTTTAGAGTTAATTTTAGTGCTTCCTAAAAAGTTATATACCCGCAAAGAATGTTTCTAAATGACAATGTTCGTTCCCTGCTCTGGAAATCAATTAATAATACTGAATATCGATACTAACATTATAAATGAGGAGTGAGCTAAGTATGTAGAATATATAAAGTATTTCAATTGTAAAGAAATTCGTCAACGAGGTTTTCATATTATTGATCTCTGATTATTTTTTTAGGTTGCACGATTACTACCAAATTGTTATATCGTGGATAAATATGTCACTAGAAGATGTAATTTATTTGTTCCTTAAGTAGTTTTATATTATTTATAACTCGAGAATTAAACTTTTGTGTTATTAGTTCATATTTGAGACAAACGTTTTCTATATTTATTTAATTCCTTTTCACATATATGAAAAACTTAAGAGAATCGCAAATTATGTGAAATTACTTTCGACAATACACATCATTTGTAGGCAATGAGATTTGATTTCTTTACTTCACTGTATAAATATAAGAAATTATAGGAATATTTATAAGTAATTTGTGATTCGAATTATACCAATTCCATACGATATCTTGCAATTATATTCAAATTCTGTTAAAAACTATATTTTATCACAGTATTACGCAAACGTTTTTTACAGAAACTCTAATATCTTTCACATTGCCTATGAAGACCTTGCGAGACAACGAATCTCGAGATGTCGTTTAAATATAGAGAATGGTAAAGTTTATTGAAGTCAAGAATATACAGAATATTTTTGTTATAGAAGTCCAAAATGTGTATAATAAAAAAAAAACAAAATATTTCTTTAATAGCGGTGTAATGAAACATTTTATCTCGTTACGATTTACCCGCCGTACGATGTCTTGTAAATATAGGCGCCGTCTCAAATAGACCTACGATTGGTCGAACGAAACTTCCACTGTCGAAGGGTAAGCAAGAGGAGAGAGGCGTTGCAAACTTAACAGATCCAAAACTGATCAGAGCGTGGGACTTAGATAAATAAATGGGCCCTTTTTTGTTATCAGTAGGGTACCTATGTATTTTCCAGATGATATTTTACAATAACCTTTCA
Organism: Laupala kohalensis; assembly: GCA_002313205.1. NCBI lineage: Eukaryota > Metazoa > Arthropoda > Insecta > Orthoptera > Trigonidiidae > Laupala > Laupala kohalensis. The sequence continues at coordinate 167,028 of NNCF01127304.1, forward strand.
AAATTTTATTTGTTTATTCAATGACTACAGTTTTTTATGGCAAGTAACACGAGTAACTACCAGGAAACGTAAATCCACAGATGTTTTAATTCTAAGGTTGGATCGATTAACACTTTCGTGAATGCAGCTTTCAAATATTTTAAGTTTTAAACTTTAGTTGTTTTTTTTAATTTACTAAACTTTTTGAAGTAAAGTCCATTAGATACAAATTTTCTGGAAGTGTCTCAAACTAAAGCATAAATTGCAAAAACAATGGTTGTCACTTACCGTGTTACCATACGAGCATCAAAAAATTAACAGCATTCCTTTGAAACCTTCCATATCTCTATCATCATACACGTTACATCAATATATATGAGTATGACCTAAAGTTGTATAAAAGTAATAAAGTAAGAGTGATAAAGAATACAAATATACTTTAATTAAGACAAAGTGTGATGTTAAAATTTCAAGGGAAAATTAAACATAAGAACTAACTGAATTTGTTTATACTGAAATATTTCACTTAATTAAACCATTAATTCGAGATTTTCACAATATTATTTTTCATTCATGCAGATTTTGTAGTTTATTGTACTCTTTAATCCATTTCCTCAATCTATTACTGTTAAAAACTTTATGTATGTTTTGAATAAAATTATAAATAATTTTTATTCATACATGGAGCAGATTTATTCGATATTGAACAATATGTTGAAAATAATATACGTTTAATTCAATACGCTTATACCATTTTAATGAAGATCAAAAAATACTTAGAGGTGTGGACAAAAAATTACTCTCGCTAATTGTGTCCTTTTTTTCATACATCAAAGTCCCATTTTTCCTCCCCCCACATAAAATTACAATTAAAATTAATGAATACGGTATCATAATAAAACAAACGACCACAATTTAAAATAACTTTCCCTCACTCGTCTCCAACAGACATGACATGCTTTCGAAGTAGAAAATAATTTTCCCGTGTACATCACATGCCATTCATCTGACCAAACTCAACAACAAAACATTTTACTGGATATTTACACAGTTTTGCTTGGGAATTCCAGTACCCGTCAAGGGAGTGTCGTAGGGGTGACTGTAATTTCGAGTTATTGGGAGAGGGGGCACTTAATTCTTTTTCGAGAGGCAATTACGTCACTGACGGATATTGGTGATGTCCAGCGCATCCGATGTTGTGGCTTGTTGATTAGCGTACGGCATTTTTATGACACTTGTCTTTAGTACGACGCATCGGGATTGATAGACAGTCTACACGTCAAATTTGTCGTAAAAATTGGAAATTACAGAGACGCGCTTTCAAGCTCGGGTGAGATAAATGATTACGCAGAAGCAAAATGTTTAGAGAGGACATAGAACCATGTTGAATAAGTGGTGTAACTAAATACAAAGGACAGTAAAAAAGCGTGAAAAATTGTTTTCTTCCCATTAAATTAAATATGTACGAAGCCATTGTAATGAAGAGTTGAATGTTCTGAATTTAGTTAAATGTAGGGGAACAAAATATCGAGTAGTATAATTCAACTATAACAACTTCAATGGCCAGTGTAAATATCTATTAGCGTTACGTAATTATTTTTAAAGATAATTATTGTGCTTCATCACTTACACAAAATAATCTGTAACTAATCGAAAAAGGTCGGTCTAAAATAAGTTTCAAAATTAATAAATAATATTATCTCATATATTTGGATTATTATACACAAGAAAAATCAGGAAAGAATAAAATTTGAAAAAAATTATAATATTGAAACTGAAATATAAAATTATCATTTTGGACCAATATGAACAATTGTGTCTGAAACTAATTAATTACAACCATTCGTTAAAAAAAATATTTCATTGACGATAAATATGAACTTCATTTTAAAATTGATTAAAATATTTTTTGCGTTAAATTGCAAACATATTGACATTATATATGTATTATAACTCGCAGCTAACTTTTTATCTTATCCAGGAACTTTTGCTGAAATTTTTGAATCCGCCTCTGCCTTAGGGCCCTTGATCGGAATTGATGGGATGGTCCCTTGCTTGCTTCCGGGGAGTAAATAAGTTATTTTTCCTCCACGTGGTCATACGCAGTTTGTACTGTTTTTTGACAATAAATTTATTTATTTATTTATTTATATGGGTAGACATACAGGAAGAATCTTAAATCTCTCGTTTAGGAGTTACATTTGCATTATGGTAAAATAATAACTGTAATTTAAATTTGGTGGTCAGACAAAATACGTTTTGAAAAAATACCTTAGGGAAAAATAATAGAGCTTGTCTCACTAAATTTAAAAATGGAATATTTTATTTTCGTCTTGTTCTTTCCTCTACATTTATTGTTATGTTTTATATTAGTATCATTTTAACATGTAAATTTTTCTCATTGGTGTTTCGTTAAAAATAATGTCAATACATAATCATAAGCGAATAAAACCTAAAACGAGAGGCATATTCTAAAGCAGAGTTTTTTAAATTATCCTTAATATCTACATTTGTTTTACACTAATAATAGTTTTCCTCCAATATTTTAGAAGGACTTTAAGAGAGCTATTAGGAAACATCACCGAGCTTTCTCACATATACAATCGCTTTCCCTCTTATTTTTGTGGACTGAACTTGGGTAAAGAATATAATATGCAAAATAAACGAGGCCAGTTCCTAAGTCGTGGGCTGACTCATTGAACGTTTTTGTCTTGATCCGAGTTGTAATGTTTGGTTCCATGCTAAAAATTAGGAAATTCCTCTTGTTACAATGTGATTCTATCAGCACAGGAGACGAGTTTAGTGAAGAAACCCGGGCGATGGAGCGCAGGCGCTAACAGCGATCCTCACCTCACAACCGTCACAGCGTCGAACAATTATAGCGTGGGAAGGGGGAAGGAATTCCCGCCCACCCCCCACCACCAAGAATCTGTGCCAAGAGTTTCATCACTGAACTACTCGCCTCCTGTGCTAGAGAAACCACACCGACTCCTTGAGAAAGTTTTTGTTATATAGTATACTCTTTGTTACAATTCAGTTTTGGCGATATAGCACGTATACGAAGAAATTGCGAAATAACTTGATTAGTTCTTGAAATGTGTAATTTCGAAAACAAACTTTACATCCTAAATCATCCATTTAAATCGAAATATTTGAAAACATTTTCCTTTTTTACTGAGTCTCTCAGTACAGTGGCCTAGGTAACGAACCAATGCGGTCCAAGAGATGGTTCTCGCGTGTCGACGTCCATCTAGGTGACAAATGTCTCTTAAAAAGCGTCCGGAAATAATGAGAGGTATGCTACAGGAACAAATAGGTTATTACGGAAGAAAATTAAATGCTCTACTAAAAACATTACAACGAGCTGAAAATCTGCGCGATGTGACACATCCCTCACATCCTTTGATTCTACGCCTGAACGTTTCGGCCACAGTGAGAAGTCGCGTATAGTCTTCGCGGTGAAAGGATAATAATGAGATGTAACTAATGGAGTGAAAGTGCGGCGTTGTCTTATGTTTGCTGCGGGAAGTGGCGTCGTATATTCCAGACATGCCGTGGCACCCAGACCAAGGCTGCTGTATGCGATGGTAAAGCTAACTTGAATTAGCCTCCTTGCGGCCAAAGGTTAGTATCAACGCCTATGTTTCAGTTGACATATCGATTACCACCGGTTCCACGAATTGGCTGATGTAGATGTTAGCATCCGAACGTAAACTCACTAAGACTCTGCCGACATGAATAAAACACCCGCGTAGCTACAGCGAGAGGAAGAGTCGGCAGTCTCACAATACAGCATTGACTCCTCGACTTTCGCGTGTTCTTAAACGCTCCGGTCTCATTGGTATTCTTTCGCCGCGAATACTGTAGGGAGTTTCGTCCACTCCTGCACCCTAGTGGCACACTGTGCGACACAAAGCTCGATGAACTTCAAAATCTGACGTGCCATTAATCCAGTGAGATAGAGATCGCGGAGCCTCAGCTGTTTGAAAGCGATTAATGCTTGTCAATGGAACACGTGCATCGGATGCAGATTGTGCCCATGATAAATGTCAAAGGACNTACATATCACATGACTTTTACTAGAAACATTTTTAAAAAAAGAAGAGGAAAGAGGAAAATGAAAGATACCCTAGCCCTAATAGCGTCGGGATCGAAAAGAACAAGAGGTGACCAAGGGAGGTCAGAAAAGAGAAAGGAAGGAGCNAGAGTCGGCAGTCTCACAATACAGCATTGACTCCTCGACTTTCGCGTGTTCTTAAACGCTCCGGTCTCATTGGTATTCTTTCGCCGCGAATACTGTAGGGAGTTTCGTCCACTCCTGCACCCTAGTGGCACACTGTGCGACACAAAGCTCGATGAACTTCAAAATCTGACGTGCCATTAATCCAGTGAGATAGAGATCGCGGAGCCTCAGCTGTTTGAAAGCGATTAATGCTTGTCAATGGAACACGTGCATCGGATGCAGATTGTGCCCATGATAAATGTCAAAGGACAGATATCGTCATCGTACTTCGAATCCCTCAATAATGTGCTAACAACATTTTCAAAACGTCATATCTGATTTGCTATAATTTTAATGTTAGATTTTTTATCTGCTTGGAATAGAACTGTTCATAATTTAAAGATTCACAATTTGTAGCAGATAAATTTTTCTTTCAAAGAATGTGAACATATGAATCTGAAATTTCTTTTGATTTTCATGAAGAAACCTAACAATCGTGGTACAACTTTTATCGATTTTTGGTTGTCAATTGGCACGTTCTATTATACATATCTACGTCTTTACTTAAAATACAGAAGTGCATAAATATAATAAAACATGCTATATACAGATTATTCTTATATGTCGTATCAAGTATCAGTCTTCGGTCCTCCATACGGTTTAATCGTTCTTATCTATTTGATTTATATTTTCAAAAGAAGTCAAAGAGACAACTTTAACGCATGAGAAGAGCATAATAATTTTTAAATAAAATATTATATGTGTGGGAACATTGCAGACGTATCATCTATTATCTACCATGCACATTGATCTTATGCAGTACCGTTTTTATAAAGGTAATGCAAATTCTAGAGTATGAGTCGAATTATCAATGAAATGCTGTAATAAATACAAAATTCTTATGAATTTGGCTCTTTTGATAAGTTTATTTGCTGCTCGAACGAACTTACGGTTTTCTAAAAACCAATTCTCTGATAACAGGGAAACCCTAAACAATTATTTCTATTAAAATTTTAGGATCGAAAATTTTTCGCATTTACAATTCTACACTACACACATGAAAATAATAGCATCTACTTTAAAAATGAAGTAATACGTATTCCTATTAAAAAGAATAAAAGTATTGTTCTAAATAATTATACACAGACGTTACCACATTCGCAATCATTCAGATGCAACGTACTTAAATAAATTACGGATTTTTCCTCCAAATAAACCAAGTTTTGTTCCATTCTTACGTCTTTACAGCACAACTCTCACTTTAATTTCATTTATTTATATAATCCGATAGAAAAAAGTTAATTGTTGCGGGAGAAAATTGTAATACAATGAGATTTGTTTTAGAATTTCAAACAAATGAAGCTATGTTGAGAAAAAACGCGCTCATTCTCTCTTTTGTGATTTGTCCCGACGGAGATTTAATGGGGAAGAGTTTAGCAACCTTCAATACTTGATTTTTAAACCATTAAGAGATACATGTTATATTTAACGTCTTTATGGGATCCTCACGCACGAGAACTTTTCTCCACTGATAAAATAATTATAATGGCTAATTCTGGACATAGAACCATGATAATATAGTATTTGTTACACAGTACGGTCGTGTTTCATTGTTGAGAATAGATATGACTAAAGTAAAATATAAGAGGTTTATTGTTGTTTTAAAGTAATGGAATCTTTAAGTTCAGGGAATCGGGATTCAATAAACTAGACGAGTCAGGAGTCATGAGTCATGTCGATCTGTACATCAGAGAAATGTAATCAGGTATGCCAAAATCGTGTTTTAAATATGCTGATACTCGCTAATTGAGGGAAATAAATTCTTGATAATAAAACCATTGTCATAGTAGACGATACCATTGTATTATTTTTAATTGTAAATCCTGTCTACACTTCATCTTATATATCATTCATTGTGATGTGATTAATAAGTGATCGAAAAACTTGAATAAGTGTCAATCAAATTAATTCATTTCAATAACCCCTTATTCTGCCATGAAATACATCTATAATACAAGTGAATCTATGGATTCAAGCTGATACAAATATTGGGAAATACAAATCAACATTGGCCGAAGTAAAGTAATAAGAAAATAACTCCTAATAGTGTATGCAAATGAGTCAATTTAATGTTCCCAGTTCAGCAATGCAAATGACATCAATTAATTTCTCGTAAAGGCTAATTGCGACGCCAGAACTAAGACCTTCGGTCCATCCTTTGGCAAACGCAAAGAAAGGAAATGTATAGCAGGGGAGCTAGGAGTAAATCATGAAGCCCATTGCCTGTCAGAGGCAGAACTATTGAGGGCCCAACACATCGAAAGCATTTGTCTCTAGCCTTTCCTCAGCACTTTGTCATGAAGGATGAGAGATAGATCCTCCTTTTTACGGTATATCATTTTCTAGTGACATGAGAACAAATATTTCTTACTTTAAATGTGGGCTCAACATGTTTGTTTCATGTTTTTATTCAGTGGAATTCTAAAGGATATGTCTTCCTTTTTTAACACTGATGAATTAAAATTCAAAATATAAATACTTTTTCAAGATACCCTACATGAATATGAAGCAACATAATAATTGAAATTATATGTGTTTACCATAACTGAGAAAATCACACAAAGGCTCATAAGGCACGACATTTTACAAAGTGTGCATTTTACACACAAAAAATCAGTCTATTAAAGAGGTTACATACGTGACACATGATTTTATGTTTGATCAACGGGGGTATCAAGTTTCACTATGATAATTTGAGATGTCAGTTCTTTTAACTAATTATTGTATGCTCATGAATTCGAATAAACCAATAAGAATAAAATGGAAAAGACAAAAATTGTCTTGAGAAAATATTTCCGTATCATTCTATTTGATAATATTTCCTAGTTACTAATATATCATAAATTAGTAAAATAAGGTTATATTTCTCGTTATGCGTCTTCTTCGATTCTTTATTAAGACATATAAACATTATCAAGTTTCTCAAATTGTATATCGTATAATCAATTACAAACACCAATGTCACTAAATATTAAGGAAACCACTGCTTTCATCGAAAGAGAAATGTATGTTGATAATTAGTTAGATGATGGTCCAACGTCCATTATTGGCAAGTTAATGAGATGTGTAACCAAACAGTAACGCTGCTAGAATATTAATGACCTTCTAAAGGGTAAATTAATCTTCATAATAGTCAATAACCATAATAATTGCATTTCTTTTGATTCCTAGTTTTGGCTGTAATCACTGTTTTCAATGCATAGTCTCTTAAACCTCTGAACTCAAAGCAAAATGTATTCAGTAAGGCTACATTTTTACAAGATTGCAAAAATTAATAGTGTTTTTCAACGCTTTTTGTCTCACATGTGCTACAGCGCACATAGATTTATAGATTTTCAAATGTGTGAAGAAAAATCTTAATGTTCACCTTAATCAGTGTCATTGAGTATTATGTGTAAAAGAAAACCTAGTTTGTGCATAAAGATATCGCACTATCTTTTTTTTTTTTTTGCCTTTCTTAGAGACGTTTTGTCATGGTTAAAAAAAATTGACTTGAATATTTCGAATATTTTTATAATAAGAAACCTTTGGATGTTTTTAACATAATGTGTCAATGTGTACTAAATCCAGAAGTCAATTTTACCCAGTTTTGCGCACTAAATGAACACAACCTAAAACTCAAATCAACGATTGTTTGGAGTGTTCTTAGTAAAATATCCAGATATCTGAAACAAAAGTGAGAAGTACAAAAGAATTACCTGTACATCAAGGAAAAATAAGCATTATAAGGAAGTCTTGTATTAGTTAAAGAATGTGCTATCCATACGATTCCTCATACTGGATTGAAGTTCAAGTGAAAAAATTCATATACAACATATTAAAAAGTTTATTTTTGAAAATACTAAAAACCTGGGTGTGATTAAGTGTGATTAAGTTCAAGTAGTAGAAGTGGGTCTTCTTCGGTACTAATGAAACAAATACATTCTTACTTATTTTAGTTAATGAATAATTTAATCATAATCGGTGTTAAATAAGTATCCGACACCCTTCTTATTCCCCAGCAACATAAATTAGGAGGTCATCCGAGTGCAGGTAATGGTCGAGTACCATGGCCAAGGCATGGCAAGGCATATATATTTGTAGTTGATCTGACACTTCTAATTCTATGTTATATGTGGAAAGCCCGGAAAATTAATAACAAGTGGCCGGTGTCTTTTATTTTGATCTATTGTATACACTAGTTTGACATTAATTTGGGTATTATCAGCTCGAGAGCTCAATAGTTCGGGAACGTGACTCTTAGGTATGTAGACAAGATCTGTAGGTTTACTGTCCGTAATTATCGAAACAAATGTAACCAAAGATAAACACATCACTTAATTTTAGTTTCAACAAGAAACAATTTTGCTTCTCACTCTGTAAAATATTATAAATGTGTTATTCCAAATTAAATCAATCATCTTCTGGACCTTTGTATCATAATAACATAATAGTATATTGTTAGCACTATTCGTTTATATCAAAAATACAAAACTTTAGATTTTTGTGACCGTCCATTTTTTAATTATTCATTTTCATCGTTTGGAAATTAGTGCAATTTTTGCCAAATCAAATGTCTTCATCCTCAATATAATTTTACTTGCTGAAATTTGTGTCATTCTCTTCTGACATGTATACATTTTCAAAACATATCATAACTCAATGAGAATGCAAAATTTTAAGCAACTTCTATACCATAAAAATAGATTTAAAGCAGACGATAGAGCGAATTCAATAACACTTCAAAAATATTTTACTTATTCACTGTTCGGAGCTGTTTTAATGGATTTCTTTCGTGAGACGGATTAGTTTAGAAATTCTATGGAAGATCGTTCTTGGCCATAGAGAAAAAAGAAACACGTAAATCCAAGAAGCAAATATAATTGTGACTATTTTCAGTCAGTTCAGGCGATAGCCACCAGATATTACACCACGTGAAAATGTGACAATATAAGGATTCAAATCATGACACCCTCCACAAATTTCACTAATTACACCATTAATATTCGTAAAATATTTATAAATTATACTATACAAGGAAGATAAATTATTTTAATTTTTAAATGATACGTGGTCAGAAATAGAACGATATTTTAGAAGCCTCTCAAGTTGGATGTAAATTAGGAAACAAACTTTCAGAAGTGAGTTTATTGAAAATCAGTCTTGTGAGTACAGAACTCGTGTGATTAATGACATTTTGTTGTAACTATATTTTCTACGCCAAATTAAGAGTTGAGAACACGTATAATAATACGGGAAGAATCGGAAAAAAGTCAAAAACCGAAAACGAGAAGTAGATTCCTTGTTTGTCGCAGCCTTAAAGAGTTTCAATTAAATGGATATCAGAGTCAATTTTTGTAAAACGTACGAACATGAATACAGTGGTTAACTCAATTTCTAATAGACTAGAAATTTCCACATGGGGGAAGAATACAATTGGTTCAAAATAAATTTATCAATAATTTAACTCCCAAAATTTTATATTATTTCTTTATATGAATTTTAGCTTAATTCGTTGAATATAATACAAAGTTAAGTGACTCAATTAGAGAGAAATCTATTTATCTGGCAGTGTTACAGTGAGCTGACTAAAAGCAACAAATTATTGTGAAAAATTTTGCATCATAACATTGAGATGAATGAGTGTGTTGTATGTACGCATCTACAAGTTTTATTTTTTATTTCATTACTATCGATTTTTTTCATTTTGCGGGTGTTGGTGGTTAGCAGTGCCATCACTTTTATTAAAAATAATAAGTATCGAAAAATCGAGAAGAGTTGTCATTCACATTTTAATCCTTACAGTTTTCCAAAACCGATAAGTAAAGCGAATAATAATAAATTTATAAAAGTCAGCAAAATGAAATGTTACAGAATACGTACAAAAGGAAATCCTCTCAAGAAAATTATCCCTCAGAATAATTGTTTTTAATAATCCGTCTGAAATGTCTAATAGATATTTCTGGAATTAACACTAGAAAGTGGCTGCAGCAAATTATCATTGGTTTCCCGTATATATTTTATCGAAGCAGAAAACTCCCCGGCAATGCTGTTCATATATTCTCCGCCGACAGGATTTATCGCGGGAATCGCATTTAATTTATTCTCCAAACAGCGCTGCCTTCGCTGGAGATAATATTTCTCCTGCCGTATTACCATGCATAATAATGTTTCATTCTCGGAGAATTTTTCGCCATCCGCAAACCATGTGCTCGAGGAGGAATGGGATGACAGAAAACCATTGGACTAACGAGGCAGGAAAAGAGACACTTTACGTATGCGATAGACTCCAAGGAAAATGGAGAGGAGAAATATTAATGGGAAGTTGGTCTCGTAGATGGTCAGAGAAGTATCAACTACAATAAATTTGAAAAGACTGGATTGAAAGAACTGTACTCGATGTAATCAATTCAAGAAATATTCGACTTTTCCAAGTCTGTATTGGACCAATGAAATATTACGACCAAGAAAAATATAAAGTATAACGATTCTAAAGAAGGATTACAATTAGAGAAACTGGTTTATACAGGATTAGATTTACAATATAATGATTACAAAAATGATGGACTTTTAAAACAATGAGACAGATAAAAGAATTATGAGCACTTCTTCTAATGATTGTTTATTCTAATGATTAACGTGAAAATGAATTGCATAGTACCTATTTCAGTGCGAATTTCAAAATTATGATCTTTTATACTTTTCAACAAATATGAAGAAAAAATACCAAAGTAAATTTCGATTGTTGGTACCCCTGCGCGGTTGGTTGTTTTATTTACATCTCAATGAAATACAACATAACGATTTCAGAACTAAAATTTAACACATGGTATTTCTTTCACACGCCATAAAATGTTACATAATGCATGCATTCAATTTATTTGTGAAATAATACAATGCAATCTCTTTTTCAATGAACACGACGTAAAAGAATTAATTTGTAAAAACAATTTTATTTCCAGAACAATTTGCTTATAAATTTCCTCGTACTTTTGCCATGTAGGTGGTAGAATTACAAAACTAACAAGATAAGAGGACCTATTAGCAAAATTTTAGATACTTTCACGTTATCGAATATTTCACTATCCGAATTACTTGTGATTTTTACTAACGCGAAGAGCACAAATGAGATGTTCTTATTTTTCTGATCCCTCCTTTCCTTTATTTCTTCATTTTTCTTAAATATTTCATATTAAATTTACAATTAATTGGATTTCTTTTTCTTTCAAGAAAATTATTGTAATAGAAGACATTTGTCTTGACGTCATTTACAAATAAAGGTGCACAATTTTGATTGTAAAATTTTCTCATTCAAATTACCTAAGAATATGATAAATGTTAATAAAATGAATGTAGTAGTAATTTCAAGAAATGAGACAAACCACCCTTTATAAAACCATTTATAAAACGAAACTCGCATCTCAGCGACAAATGGTTTTTTTGTTAAACATTTCACTGGGAACATAAATAGTATAATTAACAATCGTGGTGTTAGTGGTAAGAACAGAATCTATACGTGGTTGGCGACGCGACGATTTCTAATCCCTCGAGATGTTTGGATATTTATGAGTGTGGCATCATCCCAAATTTTATGCGTTGTCTAACTGAACGAATTCGAACCATAAATCTGTTTGCTCCAAAAAATTATAAAACATAGCATATTAAAACTAATTAGTGAATGTCGTTTACTACAGTGCACAGTGCATAGTCACTTTGTATTCATTCAATACATTCATATTCGAAAAACTTTCTTTTCTAGAACACAGTGTACATGAATTGACATTCGCAATGAATTTATACATTGAACAGCGAATGTAACTATTTTCTGGGTTACAGNCATAGCATATTAAAACTAATAAGTGAATGTCGTTTACTACAGTGCACAGTGCATAGTCATTTTGTATTCATTCAATACATTCATATTCGAAAAACGTTCTTTTCTAGAACACAGTGTACATGAATTGACATTCGCAATGAATTTATACATTGAACAGCGAATGTAACTATTTTCTGGGTTACAGCAGCTTTACTAGAACGATTTTCTTACGAAAATTCGTTTTGAAACACCATTGATATACTGCGCAGTATATTTTGTATGTTACATGCGCCATCAATGACTAGACATTCCGGTCGTAACTTTTCCGTACCCCTGCTGTGTATGAAAGATATTAAAGTATTTCTTTTACTGATGATTCATCCAAGCACAATCTCTACGCAGTGGTTTACATCACTTATGAAAAGTTATATTAAGAATATAATAGTACCTTATCGCTTTATTTTTATATTAGTTTATTCACCACGTATGGCACCCTTCTCCTTACTGAAGTTCGATGGTTCACTGTAAATCGAATGTTGGAATATAAAAGTTCTTTTTAATCTCATCCAAATGAAATTACTTAATAAATAGAGTGGGACGAGTTGCACTACGCTCCTGTTTCGCTGGATACGAAACGTTGTCAAAATATTGCAAACAACAGCATATTTATGTATTTACATATTTGTTAATAATAATACTAATAATACTTTTTAAATAATAATAAATTTTTATTGTCAAAAAAAATGTGCAAACTGCGTATGACCACATGGAGGACAATAAACTAATTTACTCTCCGGAAGCAAGCAAGGGACCATCCCATCAATTCCGATAAAGGGTTCTAAGGCAGAGGCGGATTCAAAAATTTCAGCAAAAGTTCCTAGATAAGATAANTAGAATGTCAATATGTTTGTAATTTAACGCAAAAAAATTACATGTACAATTATTTTATTTTATATCTTTCGTTGACTATATCTGTTTTATATCTTCTGTTATTATTTTATATCTTGTTGAAGTTCGTGCTTCTTCCACCTAACCGTGACTCGAGTGAGGGAATTGGTAAGGAGAGGTTGGGTTATCGGAAATATTATGGTACCGAACCGAACATTTTTCTGGAATATATGAGGGAAAGCCCAGCTGAAAACCTCAACTAGTTTGGTCGAACGGAGTTCGAACCGGTTCTCTCCCGCTCAGTGCTGAAACGGAGGAGTAGACGCTGTCACAAGACAGACAATAATTCAATATCACAGGTGATCTAGAAATAGCTAACAGAACGATAGGTTCAATGTCTTGTCACTAATGTAACAATTTTGAAGGTGGTGTTGTGAGAGAGACCCTTGCTTGTGTTTTCTGTTTTATAATAGAGATTAATACCTGCAGATTCATTGCTCCTGTGTTCTTGTTACCATAAAATAATGTGATGACTGCGATATAAACTCTGCACATAAAACCTGACTAGAGATCTGGTTAATGAACTTACTTCACGTCCTTGACGAAACTTTAACTTCCTTGTTACTTGTGCGTCGTCGTTCATCCATGGCGCGTAAATAATCTCTCGGAGTCTCTCTCTCTCTCCAGTGTATGGAATTAAGGGCGAGCACAACACGACGTAGTTGGATGAACATCTTAAGTGAAGTCTCCGATAATAAGAGGCGTCGTCGTTCGCCCTGTTCCACAGTGTCATAGACACTGCCCCCGCTGAGAGGATACCACCCCCCCCAACGGCGCGGCGCTGATACAAGAATTGCTCCTTCGCTTTTACCATTAAAACTCTACCCCGAAGAATGTTCTCCATCGCTTCGAGAACTTTCTCTTGTTATTTTCATGCTCCGAACGAAAGATAAATGTTATTTCCATGACGAAATTAATAATTTAAATTCATATTAATTAATATTAACGATTAGTATTATTCAATTAAACTATCAAAATATAATAGTATTTTTTTTTATTTTGGCTCAGACCATCTAGTAGGATCTTTCGCGAAACAATATGAATTAATAAAAAAATAACAAATAAAAATTACTAAAATTAATACTACACGTATAATTAAAATTACAATAATAAATAAATTTACAATATCAATAAAAATTACACTAAATGTTATTAATATAAAAATAAAATAAAACTATTATAAGTTTTTACAGCGCAGTTATAATAATATTTAATATTTGTTAATTATTGTATGTATTGAAATATTTAAAGTTACTTTCTCAATTGATTTTGATTCTTTCAAATAAGTCAAATATAATGTGTTTGACGTAGGTTTCGAAAATATTTATTAACTCTTGTTTTAGCCCAGAGTTTTTCCCTCCCCTACTCCAGACCACTATCGGTTTGGTACCTTAGGTTCAGCTGTAACCTGTCCAATTCCTTCCCTGAGTCTTGTGGTTTGGTGGAAGTGTTGGCCTCATAGCCTGAACCTCACCACATGATGAATAAGATATGAAAAAAAAAAAAATTATTCATCAATAAAATAGTATTGGAGATGAAGAATATATAAATATTTTAATTGTATTATTTTCATTATACCAAGGATTTATTATTTTTATTTTTTAAATAAAATTGAGACAATCAATGGATGCAATCAAACACGAAATGAAAGATAATATATAACACGTGTAATTAAAAATAAAATAAAAATTACGTAACACAGTGTGAACTCATAAAGGGATATTCAAAGTGTTGAGAAGAAAATAATTTTAAGAGTAAAGCGAAGATTTAAAGGGGAAACTGTAGACACAGTGCTTTGATTTCATGTTTTGTGTGCCTCTTATTATACTAATCCTATATTATATCTTTAAAAAATGAGTATAGAAAATCATTAAATTTGTACCGAAGTTCTATTTTGTTTCTCTTAGTTCTCTCACATAATTATATGAGAAACCTTAGTTTTGTTTCCTTTCGAAGAGTACAAAATCTTTTCTATCACAGACATACGAGAACTTGAAGTAACACTCACTTTAAACCCTGTGTCCCATATCGTCATCCCATCCTCCTCATTAACAAGCCACTTGTGATGTGAAGCGCCCTTGGCCTGATATGACACTTTCAGTCCGCTTTCACCCTCTCTTCTTCCATGTTGCCACCCACTTTTCCTGCTTTCGAAGAAGAGCGAGAAATTCGCTGTCGCGTCCGTGGTACCTCTGGCGCTCTTCATTATGCAAAGCAGGATGCGGCAGGCTGCATTGCCTTGTTTTTACGAGATGAGCGACTCTCCACAATCTCCGAGAGGACAGAGGAACAAGGGCGCTTTGCTTTGCTCTGCCAATGGCGGGTTACATGCAAAGAGACGAATTTCTGGTTTCTTCGCGGGTTCTGAAACAAATCAATAGTTTCCGGACAAAAGAGGGACACTCTCCAAATTACATTGAGAACAAATTTATTTCTACATTTGAGTAGGTGGTTCATTAGTTAGTCAGTATATTTGGTTTAATTACAAAATGTGATTGTTCTTCGAAAAGGGGTTGTGGTAAGTTTGGTTTTTAATATTTTATCATATATATATTGCTTTTTCTCTCTTTTAACAACGCAGTTTAAAGATTGCTGAGTTAGGCGGAATGAGCACTTTCTACCAATCACTACAACGTTTAAATGGTAAGCTGTCATAAAGTTCAGTCAATACTACGTTCACTGTAGTGTGGCATTGTAAAATATGTCAACCAATTTCCCATGTTGGGATATAATACTACAAACCTCTACATCTATATGTTAAAATGTTACAAAGTGAACATTTTCTGCGGGTGGAGACTCCATCCACGTGAGGAGAACAAGCAAAGCAGCAGCACTACGCCCTCCTTGGAAGTAAAAAAGAAAATGATTTCACAAGGCGCAATAGATAAATTCGCAATAAGTGAGAACAGAAAGATTTTGCACCCTTTCAAACTAGAGCGTCTAATGGGACGGAATAGAACAAATTACATACAAAATAATAGTACATCTGCACAGTATACGACCAGGTGAAAATTGCGACCGACTGGGACTGGAACCCGCGACTTTCTGCTATGACCGCAGGTGTGCCAGCACTGCATGCACACGTATCATCTTCATTGGTGTACTCTATACGAATCCCCTGCACAGGGGGTCACGAAGGTTCACCGGAACAGTTCTCGTGGATGTTATGTAAGGGCTCTGGGAGTCAAGACGGTTTGTACTGTGGCAGTACACCTGCAGGAGGTTCCGGATTCGAGTCCCGGTCCGTCGCTATACAAATAGGTGCTCGAAAGTTATGTACACCTTTTTCCCCATTGGATTAAAATATCGCCAAAAATTCATAGAGCACAATAGAAGGGTTAAGAGTGGTGAGGTTAGAAAGAGCTTCATCAGAGAAGATGGAGATACGTGAGCTACGTCGGAGACGGTGCGAAGACTCCATGTTGTGAGTTAGAGGAGGCATGTCTCCCGCGTCGAATGATTCGTAGTCAAAGTCAGTGTGTCAATAGCAAACACTAGAATCGCTCATAATTAGGTAACGCAAAAATTATCGTATTTAAAACTCCTCTGCCCTCCATAACACATCTCTAACGATACATCTCCTCCACCCCCAATAATTACATAAATCTTTTTCTAAACTTGTATCTTTTCGAAAAATTAGGACAAAACTTAGAACCCGGATTATGCTGACATATTTTAAAGTTAAAAAGCATCCTATAAAAGACGTCCTATAAAACTTTGCTAACATGTCCCTATCCACCTTAACGCAGGGTAATGATATCCCGTGTAAAAAACGACCAAAATATAAAACTTTCATCCTAAAAGGAATATTCCCCAAGGTTTTTTTATTACGTTTGTCCGTAGATTTCGTAACTGAACAGAAACATTTTTAACACGCGTTCCCCTCCGTAACGCATCCGTGATGATATCTCTTATACCTCCTCCGATAATTATTGGCATTAATCCTACGTCCCCTCTCCTGTTAGAAAATGTTTTTTTATTTTAATTAAGGGATAAATTTCGATACAGAGACTTTATTGTTCTTTCCTCATTGCTCTTCACACTCACAGATCTTTTGATTCGATTATTACAATGACACTAGTGTGTCAGGCATACCTGCAAAACATGTCTTATAAAAAACACCGTTACGTAACACCGAGGTTAACACATCCCTAACGTAACGCAACGTAACGATATCACACGCTCTCCCCATCACCCCGAGAATACTTAAATTATGGATGGTGTAACATGTGTTCAATACCGAATAAAACAGGGACCACTCAACATTGTTTATAATGGGAGTGCCTCCGGATATGTCATGATCAAAAGAGACCCGGTCTAATAAGTTTAGGGACAATTGTTTAACATACCAATCTTTACATTAATAATTTCTAATAATAAACTTTGTTGTCAAAAAAGCAGTGCAAAACTGCGTATGATCGCGTGGGGGATATTAAACTACGTTACTTTCCGGAAGGAAGCAAAGTACAGTCCCATCCATTCCGATCAAGGGTCCAAGGTAGATGTAATATTTATAAAAGAGGTTACATGATAAATATGCACTTTATTCATTCATTATTCGAGATAAACAATAACAAAAGTATTAATGGTATTCCCGCCAATGGAAAATACACCCACTACTCGAAAGAAAAACGGAGAAAGCTGGGCCAAGATGTTTTATCTTTCAATTTTCTTATCCATCTTTCGTTTTAAATATGTCAATAAGTATCTACATATAAAATACTCCAGCATTTCNTTTCGTTTTAAATATGTCAATAAGTATCTACATATAAAATACTCCAGCATTTCCTGTCAGAAACACAGCATCAAAGTTGGATCTTACACAATTTTTGTTGTATACTCCTTGCTGATGACGCCAATTTTCGATGTAATCATGAAAAAGCTAACAATATTCTATCAAATCTTTCTTACTATCGATTTCTGAGAGAATTAGAATGTTTCCCCCGAAACGAAGTGCTCTAGTTCTGTGTCATCATACTGAGACCAATTGTAAATTTTGTAACATAAGGACTACGTAAATATAAACACACCCCTATTTGTCCCTTTTATGAGCAGATTTTCGAAAACTGGTGCAATAATCATCTATGATGGTGGCTACGCGGTCGAAAAAGCTTTCTGATGAAATAAATAATTTAGAAAGAGACACAATGTTTTCTTCTATACAGGAAAAAATGGTTTATCCAAATGCAGTATTGCTTAAGCAAAACTAGTTTAGTTGGAAATCGGATTTATCTGGAAAATACGCATTGGCATTATTGTGCTCTGTAAATAGGTTTCCTTGTAAACGTTATAATTTTCGTCTTCCGATTCGCGGTTTTGAGGAAAAGAAAGAAATGCTCATCATACTAAAAATACCACTATGTAATCCGCCATATCCAACAAACTGTACGATTTTTCCAAATTCATAGCATTCAATTTTTGACTCAACATTCTGTTATTCCTCTCACGATTCGAGATGACTTCTTAGCGAAACTGTCCGAAGCACGTTTCTCGTCAAGAACACCTGGTGACTAAACATTGAATATTCAAGAGTTCGCCGCGTGGTCTGTGTCAAGCCCAGCGTTGCTACTTCGTTTCATCTCCCTCCCTCCTTCTCTCTCTCTCTCTCTCTCTCTCTTAACGTGATACGAAATTTCAAAATCTTTGTTTTCAGG
The DNA here is from genome assembly GCA_002313205.1 of Laupala kohalensis. Taxonomy (NCBI): domain Eukaryota; kingdom Metazoa; phylum Arthropoda; class Insecta; order Orthoptera; family Trigonidiidae; genus Laupala; species Laupala kohalensis. The sequence goes on from NNCF01127304.1 coordinate 185,686, forward strand.
AATATTTCCAGAAAAACAATCGACGCACCTTATATTATAAATGTATTATAATTTAATTTCTCTGACATTGGTTATGAAACATTTGCAAATAACGGCAGTTGATTGATGACTCTTAGGAATCAACTCTAAAGCAATTGAGGAATAATATTTTGTCACTATCTGGATTCTTTATTCATTAAAATAATACGTTTTACTTCGAAAAATAATGAATATAAGATTTTTTATATTCAAGCCTGTTTTACTTAAAAATACAATAAATGTAGAAATTTAAAAAAACTGAAAATGTTGAAATGGTATTAAGAATTTTCAAAGAACTAGAGCATAATCCCATATACATGTTACCAGACCCGAGTATACATTAGCATATTTAATACGCAAAATTTCCTGTTTCGAAATGTTCGGCTCGCGATGGGAAAAGAAAATATGATCAGCCATTGACAGACTTTTTATTGACTGTTACCATCTTCAAGTTAAATATATTTTTTCTTTTATACTCTACGAATATAAAATGTGTAAGAAAAGGTGAAATTCATAGCTAACATGTCTAAAATGATGAATTTCGGCTGATAGCATCATCCAGACAGTATTTAAGAAAATATTGTAAATGCAGTTAATGTGGAGTCTCGTGGAGGAATCTACGATTAGTGGGACCAGCTTTCAACTTACAAACTTTTAAACACACGCCCATTTTTAGTTGATTAAAAACCTTTTCCTTTGTATTGTTTACATAACCATTTCTCGAATTGTAGTCTTTGGTTTCTGTTTTATGACTCCTCTTAAATTTAAATTGGACATAATAAATAAAATATATATGGATGTCAAACAAGATTGTAGTTTATATCATCAGAGTTCGGATATAATGCACAACAAGTGCCCTGAAACTAACAATGTATGAAATTTATTTTTATTTTTGTACTACATCAATCAAGCGCTTTCTCAGTTAACATTACCAAAATGCAGTGGTTAGTAAAATATTCCGATTAATAAAAGTTGTTTCCACAGAAAAATCACAATAGACCATCAGAAACGTAATGATTGCTAAGAGAACAACTGGGTAGATCCTATGTATTCGAATATCAAATACTTGAGGTTACAACAGTAAAACTAAAAATAATCTTTTTTTCTTTTTAAGAGTGATCAGTTTTCCTATTTTGATTCAAATAAATCCAATACATTTTACTTCTTATCTGATTTTGATCTTTTAAATCTTTTTAAAAAGATAATCATATGTATTTCGATACAATAATCAGAAGTACAATCTACAGATTGTGTTCACGTTTCAATCCATTTTTTTTAAATTTCTCCTCCTGATGGAGTTTTTAATCGCATCATAGTACGAGATTACTTAGCAATTTTCGTGTTGTTTAGCGACAGCGCGCTTTGACGAGGCTTTCAATTTTGCCGTCAGATTTATTATAACTTCATTTCTAAAAATTCAAATGGCTTGGAGGCATGAAAAGACACTGTTTTGACTGTTTGTAAAGGTTTTTAACAGGACACATTTGTATAGGCAACAGCTGGAGAATTGAACTTTGAAAATAATGCCCAAATCTTTGCATATCCTAGAAACATATTTATAACATAATTGCTCCTTAATATGTATATTTATTCGAACATGTGTGGATAATTCAGTTTCAGTTTTTCACGAAACGTTTCAGGTAATGCATAATTATTGTGTTGGTACTTTATTGTTCCCAAATTTTCTGAAAACCCTCAATAAACATTCTTATAATAATAGCAACGACTCTTACAAAATTTCTTTTAAAGTCATACCTTATCATTAAGACATTTTTTTGGGGGGGGGAGGGGGGTTGCTATAAGAGCTCGTGAACAGCAAGGTCATTGTAGCCCAACAAAAGAAGAAGAAATACAAGAAGAAAAAGAGTAAAAACCTCTAGAATGACTCAGGGTACAAGTGGCAACATTTATATTTTTCATTTTAGTTTTACCACTATATAACAGATTCGTTGTAAGTTTAAGAACCTTCAAAAACCTTCTTCCTTTTTTTTCTTGCGGAATTCAGAGAAACTCAGAACTTTATCTTAATACATGCTGTATTAAATCCAAATGTCAGAAACGTATTTGACAATATCAGTGAGATACTTGTGTGAATGAAATGGTGAGGCGTGAAGTGTTAAAGCACAATTAAACATCATCTTCGGATTTGTCGTACAGTTATTGACAATCCCTGGGGTGAAGGGTCAACTAGCGTTCATTTGTTGCAGTACGTACATGTACCGCGCAGCGCTGATGTAGCAAATTACAGGATCTGCCAACAATAACGCCTTGATGTACCGTCCGTCCCGTGGACAATAGAGCACTCTCAATTACGTCATATCCCCACCACTTCACTACAAACTTGAGGGGAAATTGAGCGCTTCACTTGAAACAAAGACCTACTCAATCGGACTAATTACGTTCAGTTATAATGTCTTATCCAATCGGTTCCCGGTTATTTCCCCCCACATCACTTAGTTCCTCAGCCCCGTACAGAAGGCAGTGATTCGTATAGAAGGCCATTGAAAATGCCCTATTGAGCAACCGCTATTCAGCCCAGAAACCGCGTCGCTAAAGTTGGTAGCAATGGCGGTGGTCATGACGTATAAGTGGTAACCCGGTAACGAGAGATGGCGACTGAAGCAGCTGTTCTGCGGTCAACTAGTTCGTAAACTGGCCACGGGGCACGCTGCAAATGCTTACGTACGAGAGGGAAGCACAGGCGTTGTTAGCGTTCGTGTTCAGTCGCCGTAACTAAGTATGGATAGCAACAACCGTTCGAAGGTCATTGGAGATTCAATTGGTGGCATTACAATGAGGTTCCAAATATTGACTGGATAATAACGTAATTCCGAAGCTATATAGAGTTGTTATCGTCTTCTATCGAAATGCTGATAGTGTTGTATCATGACATGCTCTAATACGATATTACAACAAAATTCAATCACAAGATACAAATATTTTCAGGAAAAAATCAGTAATAAAGAGGTACGATGCGTTTTGAGTCAAATTCAACACATCTATTCGATATATATATA
>NNCF01127304.1:188749-202791 GCA_002313205.1 Laupala kohalensis
TATATATATATATTCAGTTGAAATAATTCAAATTAATTATTCTCTGTTGTCAATCTACGAGAACTAAGTCATGGTAGTTGTATGTCTTCTTTATACGCTCTATTTCTGATTTCCTTTTATTAATACACCCGATGAAGGGTGGAGCTTTATAAGACTTGGAGACGAAGCTGTGCCAGATAGCGGATGACGAAAGATCTGTTACAATCTTAAATATCCTGTTTACTGTGGCTTGAGATGCATTGATTCAAATTACTACCCGTTTATATTACGCTTGACTTAAAGCTTCATGTATTAACCCTTTCAATCCCGGAATACTTACAGACACTACTTTGTGCTATATAGCATAACTAACATGTCTGCTTCTTCCACACTAAACCTTTACGTCAAATTTACAAGAACAACACTCAACTGCGTGTCGTACTCCTTTAAACACATCAGAAGCGCCCAATCATTCTACACCAGGTTAACACGACCCAAAAATATGTTTCTTCTACTTCCGAACTAACTTGCACTTCTCCGGAAGAGGCGAGGCCTTCCGAGAAGGCAAACTACAGATTAATAAAAGAGGGTGGGCTATTTCGACCAATTCTCCCGTTGTAAATGAACTGAGATTGGAAAAAGAATTAGCTAAATAAAGACAATTGTAGAAGGATTAAATAGAAGCAGGTGAGACGAAACAAAATAACCTGTCCAACGAACCTGCTGTTGGGGTTTTCGACTACTCATGCAGATATAACAGGTAGCAAAATATTGAAATATTTTTCAATAATAATAATAAATTTTATTGTAAAGAACCATTTTCAAACTTCTATTCTTCCTGAATAAATAAAAAAGTTCTTAGTATCTGTAATGTCAGTTATATAACTGTGTTTGAAAACATTTTCATATATTTTAGTGGGTTAGAAAACTTGTCTCCCATACGGGGCACATATTCCCTCGTGACATGACTATATTACTTTTTTTTTTTGTAAAACCAGCATTTGGTTTCGAAAAATAATAGACAGATAACAAAAACCCTTTCAAAATCGTTTTCGAAATAACTTTGTTCGAAATAACGTTCTTAAATATCTCCTACCATCGCCTATAGAACACCCACGTTCCGACAGTAATTGTCTGCCATGGTGTACATGATGGAAATCTTGAACACAGTGCACTGTAGAGAGGAGGAAAATGGGTATTTGTAATGGTAATACATTTCGAAACGTCCTATTTTAAACACAGTAGATCTATTGTTCGCTGTTAGGGAAGGCAGGTACTTCATCAATCAACGTCTGCGCAGGGTGAGAAATGAGTGAGAACTTAAAAACATGTTTCGTTTAAAAATAGCATTACAAAACTCGTAATATCTTCCGAATTACCGTGTTGATAATAAAACTGCCCCCATGTGATAATATATTAATGATATCTATTTCTTAAATCTGTTATAGTTAAATATATAAAATGATTCTAATAGGACACTACACAATATTTGTTGTGAACTTTTAACGGTACACGTTTCAATTAAGTTACCTTGTTCAGGTGAGACAAATATTTGTTACACCTAAAGAAGACCACAAATAGGTTAAAAGATTGCGTTCCGGAAAAAGTTCACCACGGACATTATGTGGAGTCCACCGAAAGTCGTATTATATATTTGACTGAAGTGATATTGCTGCAATCTTGCAAGGTGATGAATATGTAAGTTGTATGACCTTTTCAATGAGGTCTCTATAAAATTTCTCGATCGATATAGTCTGATAGGTCCAAAGTGGTTCTGATATTGTTATTTGTTGAGACAGTTAGGCAAATAACCGGAATTGACTATAAAATATAACCATTTATTGGATTATTTGTATATTCCAATTTTGCTGTTTTTTTCTTAATAATTTTGTATGCGTTCAGTCTGACGGATGTCGACAGATCTGATCTAGTCCTGCAGCGAATGTTACTTACTAGGCTAAAAATGTTAACTTTCGCAGTAAACGTTGAAAAACGTAGGAACCAGGTCGTTATTTCGTATTTAGACAAAATTGAATTTTTTTTCTTCTTTCTAGTAGGCCTCTCGGTGATCTCGTCTCTTTATCATGTGCAGTTCGAGGGTCTGGTCATTGCTTCTCAGAATTATTGTTCCTGACTGCACAACACAGCTTAGTCGTTCCAGTCCAAAGTCGAAATTGACAACAAAAGTAAAGTCAGTATACAGTATTGGATCTGTTCATCTCTGATCCGATGTACGAACCATGAGGGCACCCCACATTCATTACAATCAGACTTAAGTCACACGTATTTCTAACTGAACTTGTCAATGTGCTAATTGTCATTGATCGCTTTTCCTAGTTGATTACTCTCATTTTCAAACCAATTCCAGTCGAAGAAGGTTATCATGAATGTCAAACCTTACTTCTCATTCAGAATCTATCCGAGTAATAAACCACTCCCATTGACAATCCGAAACTTATGAACAGTACAGTATTCTGAACTTCTCTGAAAATATTACGCAAACGCTTTACTTTCAGCCTCATGAAATATTATGTGCAATGGATTTCTGATAAAGCAGCTACTCTTACACTGCAGGGACGTATTAGATTTGTCATTCATCACTTATGTGAAAAATATCATAAGTGACCACTTAAAACATAAAAATATTTTAAATTCTTGAAATTAGAACGTGCGTGTGACATTCTCATTATGTCCCAAAACATAACACAAGCCTTTTAAGTATATCACTTGATGTGTAGTCAAGTATAGAATAGATTACACTAATTCTGTCTTTATTTTCTTCATTTTAGATGAATCTTCGTGATATTTACTTCAGTTACTTGTAACTTCACTCTCCTCCAGTATGCCTTTTCACGCTCTTCTATCTCATTCATTTTTGCCCCGCTCATTCTTCCCGGTCCTTTGAGGCTGTGTATTGTCTTACCTCGATATTGATAAAATAATATATTATTACATGGAGCGTGTACTTATAATGTATTAAGTAAAAACCACAGACGAATTTTATTTGATCCATGTTTACAATTAAATATCAGTTGCATATATTTGGAATTGTTCATAGTTTGAATGGTAGAAAGTAACCATTATCTCTGGTCGGGGTTTCATTTCTTATTTTCCATTTTAAAGTACTTTTTACATAAGGAGAAACACATACTTAAATGTAAAACTGAGTAGCTGCAGTATCAAATAATTCGATATCTTTATTTTATGAAATGTTTCCCGAAAGAAATACGATTTTCCATAACCTAGAACAGGTGTCTCGAAACTACGGTCCGCGAGCCAGATCCGGTCCACGCGGTTGGATGAACTATCAAAGTTTGACCCACAGATATTGTGGACAGATATTATTGATCACATTCTACTATTAACGTCTTTTATATAATCAAAATAAATCATTTAAAACTTGCGACCTTACGATGGGTCATATAATAGCACAAAATATATTGTATTTGTCTATCATAAGGTCTTAAGTCTTAAACTATTAAATTATTTTGATTATTGATCAAAAGCAACTTCACATGTCTCACATCTACTCAAAAATGTCAAAGAATGATGCGTTAAAATATCATGAGAAATGAGGTTTCTTCCAAACCCGTGTTGACTAATCCTTTAATAAATAAATGTATTTTTTTTCTAATGCTTATTAAACTCTTAAACATTAAGTCGTGAAATGCCAATCTCTTATTGTTCTAATTGGATACCTACTCTTCTAATAAATGTAATAGAGGTCCAAGTGCTGGAAAAAAATCTGTCGGTGCGCTGGGTCAACCTATTTTTTTTTCAGTTTAGTTCTCGAGTTTAGAAGTTTGGAAAACTCTGACCTAGAAGATAGAAATAAGCAAGTCATTAGAAACTATCCTCTTCAAAATTTAATTTCACTTTTCCTACATATATTTATTTTTATTTGAATTTTACCATTCCTCGCAGGCGATATTAAAGACAGCAAGATTATAAAAGACTGAAGTAATTTAAATTAACTGTTAGAACTATACATAGAGCTAATTTAAAAACTCATTTTCAACAAGAGTTTTAGTAGTTTCAGTAATGATGAACGAGATTTTAAAAAAAAACAAATGTTGCTACAGCGAATTCATCATCACATCTTCAAGGATGATGGAAGTTTACAAAGTGAATCTCATCTCAAAAGCTTATCTCAATTGCAAGTGTTCATCAAAATCTTTTGAAAGATATTTTGCATAACGTACCCTCTGCCGTGTGTACGAAGCTTTGTTCAAAAGTAATGGCCCGTCAGGAATAAATAGCTGACTCCCGCCCCAGAAGCCTACGCTCTCAATCCTACGCTTGACCAACCGGCCCAATGTGTCCCATTTGTTATTCAAATGGTACTCAAACAACGTTCACCGGTGGCTCAGGGCTAGCATTCTTGCTCGCCACTGAATCACGCTTCATTACTCGGCGGGACCAGAAAAAAAAATTTGTAGCTATTAACTTCAATGTCCCAGTTAATATAGCAGTGACAATAGAAAAACAAACCCTACTTCTACCCACTTCCTACTATTCTTAGTATCACTAACTCTTATTATAACTACTCCTACTAACACCACGACGGGGTCCAAGTTGATAGTGAACCCATCGAACCAGCCACCTACTAACATCAGCCCTACCACCCGCCTCCTACCTCCTATCGCCTCGTGTAGAGAAACTCCAAAGCTACACTTCCCATTTAAAAATACTAAAATAATAATTAAAAAACCTACGCTCGCAAGAATGGTAATGACTCTTATAATCATTCTTACATGGCCATGAAGCTATATTTTGAAATTGCGAACCAAAGCGGGAAAAAGTAAGCACACAAGTAAGATTTAACAGGAATTCCAAAAAAAAGCTCAAAGCAGGATAACCTTGAATCTGGTCACCTCAAGTAGAGATAAATTATATTCCTATATTTTATAACAAATTTCATTTAATTTAGAGAAAAAATAATGCTACTAGTTATGATTGTGTACTAAGTATTATGAACGCTAAGAGTTTTAATGAGCAGAAAGAGTACAATATTATATGAAAATGTTGGTGTTGAAAATGTGTAGTTGTATTAGCAAGCCATGACGACGGTTAGAATATAACCAAAACGTTAACGAGTTGCTGTAATTACTATTTTATATTTACTACATACTCAGAAAGTGACTACTTATTATATTAAAGGGTTTTCTCAGCAATCTCAAAATTCCCCTCCCTCAAATCACGCTTATTCATTAATGAGAAGAAGTGTATTAGTTATCAAAACTTTCACAGAATTAATAAATAAGTAAACTCTATTTTATGACCTAAACATCCCTTAGAAAATACAATAAGGATTACAATACATAATGTAATATTTTACCGTCACCCTCATTATACTTTATCTCCAAGCAACGTCCGTAGAGATTATGGTATTTGAAATTACGCGAGTGTACTTCCTCAACTGTTCCATTTAATTTGCATATTCAAGTGACACGGAAAATCTACTTGACAAGGCAATCCTTTCCAGTCCTTCTGAATACATTAGGCGCGTTAATTTCTCTTCCCTTTCAGAACTCAGCGTTCAAGACGAGTGAGTAGCAATTTTGTACTTGGGATAAATACAGATTATATAACTCCACAGCAGAAGCATTATAATGGTTATCTCGCGAAATTCAGCTGAAGATACTCAGCACATTTCAATTAGTATTTTTATATTACTTGGTGACTCTCATTACTTGAGAGAAGCAGTATTTTTCTGCGAATATACTTCCACGCGAACTTCCTTCGTCGTGATGACAAAATGTTTGAACAACAAAATGTGTAAATAACAATGAAGTTATTGCAATCGGACGAAAGTCCTGAAAGTACTCCTTTATAAATAAGAAAGAATTAAAATATTTATCTAACTAATCCCACAATTTCTTTCTTTTGCTCTCCTCTGACAAACTAAACAAGAAAAGAGAAATTGAAGGTTAAATTGCTACCTTAAGTATTCATCATAAATGATTCTATTTCATGTGAAAACAGCCGGAACGAACGTACAGAAGCATTGGAAGATGTTGATTATCAAAAATTAACGGGTTCTGCATAACGCAGGACAGAGTGATTTATATATAAAGTACCAAATGTGTGCTAAATTATGAAACAGGCGCTGAAGGTTATTTACTTTCGAGGATTTATTTTTGTCTATACTAAATAAATTTCGATCCGACTTCGTTTAGACTGATCTTACCATGTATAAATTCACGTTTCACTAGCTTCGTTATTTAAGTTCACATACTATGTTTGCTCAAATAATATGAGTTGATTGCTGTATCCTTCGAAGTAAAACACTTTTCCTTCCTAATACGCGGGTAAATTCTGTGTGCTCACGATAATCACTTTCTCGATTTCACTCATTGACTTCATAATTTACAAACATCTCCACCGAATTGAATTTCAGAGGGCGTTTTCCTTTGAAATCAACCTTTGGATATCATATAGAGGTTGCTGATATATTCGATATATTGCCTCTAGGCTTTGTCTAGGGGTGTGTTTATTGTAACAAATCGTGAATTTAGTGTTTTTTTCAACTCTTATGATTTTTAAACACTATACTCAGAATAATCTATAGTTCGATAATAACTTGTACATGTAAATTTACAAACATATTTGCGTTAAATTACAAACATATTGACATTATATATGTATTATAACTCGCAGCTAACTTTTTATCTTATCTAGGAACTTTTGCTGAAATTTTTGAATCCGCCTCTGCCTTAGGGCCCTCGATCGGAATTGATGGGATGGTCCCTTGCTTGCTTCCGGAGAGTAAATTAGTTTTTTGTCTTCCACGTGGTCATACGCAGTTTGTACTGTTTTTTGACAATAAATTTATTTATTTATTTATTCCAACGTTTTCTTCTTGTTCTCATCTGGAGGCTAATTTATAATTGTTCTCAAACTACAATTTCCACTACTGCATTTTTTATTTATAACTCAAATAGAGTTAAGAAACAAACCACATATTTATCTTTTAAACTCACAACTTCCAAGTACCTACTCCGGGAGAGAAGTTTGCATAGTCTGTGGTCAAGTGCAAATTGCGACGGACCGGGATTGGAACCCGGGACTGCCTGCTTTGACTGCCGGTGAGCTACCGCTGCACCACCGGCCTCGTCTCCCAAAGGTCATACACAACATCCACCTGGCCAGGTAGCACAGAGGATAGTATTCAATCAGACAATGACGAAAAATGTTACGTCTGTGACGAACCTTTCATATTTTCAGTTAAGGATTTTAAGAGTGAATGATTGTAATAATTTCCTAATAACATGAATTTAATTGTTTATCTGTACCGCAGTCTAGCCCTAAAGAAGAGATAAAATTAAATCTCAAAACGTTGGCTAAATAAAATATAATAAGGAAAGACGTTTTACTTATTTGAAATTCAATGAAGGTGAATGTGATAAAGGGAAAATAATAATCAAATTGATTGTCTTTAATTTGTGACACATAGACTACAAGTTTTTAATTGTGATTTTAATATTTATTTTTTGTACATGTATTTCTTCCCTCCTACCATTGTACTCCGTGTCAGACATAGAGGCTAATGGCAAGCTATGCTATAACGGAGTAAAGCAAATGCACGGATTGCTTCACTCTCTTTACACAAAACATTTTTACAAATTAGACTCTCGTTTCTAGTTCATACAATTCATCAAACTAACATTGAAAGTTGTTTAAACGAAAAAATACATTTTAATGATTTATCATTTTGAATGAACTACCGGAAGTCATTGGTAAGAAACGCATTATATAAACTGAAGATAAAATTATTCGTCAATTTCTTCTGGTACTGATTTTTTTTCTGAAGGCCGTATTCACATACAAAAGAACCACAATCGATTGTGAGTTTATTCAAATAGAAAAGACATGTTTTTTGTGGGTCTTTAGGGCTCGTCAACGTCAAGGTCATTAGAGCCCTGAAAAGATATGAAATTGTATTCAAGTAACATCTTTGTCCGAGTCGATTTGTGCCAACAGAACCGGAATGGGAGTATTGCATCCGCGGAAGAACACATCCAACTACAGAGTGCATTCTTTCGTCACAAAGTAGATGTAATTCGATTGTCTGGCGTCTCCTCTGCTTTCACTCTGGGTTCACCAATCACTAGCACTATGACCTTTTTTCGACAACTATCACACTGTCACTATCGCTCTCTCACTATCACTATCAAACAGACTTATAGACACAAAATTTAGAGAATATTCATAATGAATGGAAACTGCAGCGTGCTCACAGAATATTATTCATAGACTGAGTGCACGCTATTCAACAGTATTGAACCAAGCATTACAGGTACTCTTGGGAATAGAACCAATAGACACATAAACTGAAACTACGCAATATGGTTGTCAGAAGTAAAGGTTAAAATAAAATACAGTTATTTACAATACAACAACATATAATTGACATATTGCCTTGGAACGTCTTCTCAACACGTTTCCACCTGAAACAAAAGAAAAAGACGAAGCGGCAGAAACACGATTCATTTGAATCAGTGGTTTCAGCGTGTATTACTCTTTTTCTCATCTCCCTCACACAGCTTAGGAACTGACCCAGGGACTGCACTACAGATGATCTATTGTCCCTCATTGTCGCAATGGCTATATCTACGTTAATGTGATAATTTTGGAATTAAAAGTTGGATAAAAGTTCGTTTTCGATATGTTTTCGAGCACGTCAGTAAAATGTGAATCCAATCTTTATTTTTTTCACCGCAAAGTGGGCAAATACAGTCTTGATCCCCCCTCAGTTTTCTTAATTTCCACCCTCATAAGCGAAACCATCCGTAACCCGCTCATTCTTTTGATTTGAGACAGTCAATATATTGTTTTCTGCCGCATTGCCCAGCTACTAAGGTTTGCACGATAAGTGATCTTTTCCAGTCTTTTAGTTTCTATTTCACGACGGTATAAATCTGAGAGTTTTCTCTTAATATCTTCTAGATCGTTCAACGACGAAACAATTGATTCCTGTTTTATGAATTAAATTTTTAATTTTCCCGTCCCATTTTCCCTCTGTATTACAACGGTAAGACTGAGTTACTAGTGGATTCCTGAAGCTTGCCCTTATCGAAAGCCAATATTTAATTGCTCTTAATTGGAGAGATTGTTCAATAGGGAGCAACCCAAATTCCCATAAAATGCCATTGTGCATTGAGCAATGCCCGTTACAATTTTAAGATATTTTGTTGGAAGCGAGTTTAAGATTTCGTTATCCCCCGCGCCCCATATTTCCGCTCCGTACGCTATTCCCGGACTGAGTAGAGATTAAAACATTTTATCCATAAGTCTTGGTGCAATATCAAGAATTATAATTTTGGATTTTGTTATTGTATTTAAAATGTATTTGCCTTTTCGTCGAGCTTTCTCCTTATGTCTCGTCCAATATACTTTCATGCAGGTGGTTACTCCTAAATATATTTATTCTTTAACCTTTTTTTGCGTTTCTCGTTTATACGACCAAATTTCATTCTTACTGTTGACCCACCCATTTTTAAATGTCGTGGTTTTTGTCGTATTAACGTTAACTTTTAGTTTTGTTTCTTCGCAGAAAATTTCTAATTCGTCTAAACTTCTTCGTGAACCTACTTGTGTTTCTGAGAAAATAATCAAGTCGTTGGCAAAAAAGAGTGCTGGTATTGAGATATTTTCATCTCCGATCCCGGGTGCGTCTGCATTTACCGTGGCTAGTCTGTCTACGAGCCCATCTATGAATAGTATGAAGAGAAGTGGGGAAAGTACGCAACCTTACTTTACACCTCTTTCCACAGAGATTGTATCAGTTACACAATCAAATTCTAATCTCACGCATGCCGAGTCTGATTTATACATCCCTTGGAGCATTTATAGGAATTTTGTAGAGATACATTTACTATCTAGAATACACCCAAGTATTTCCCTATTAACGGTATTGAATGCTTGTTCAACATCCACAAAAGCACAAAATAGCCTAACTCTTTTCACGGAAGTTGCATTTTCTGCCATTGTGGTAGTTACAAAAATGTTGTCAACTGTGCTGTAGTTATTTCTGAATCCTGCTTGCAATGCTGTCACTTTTCCTTCTTCTTCTACCTATTTATTTAACAGTACATGAAGAATTTTACACAAAATCTTAGCTATTGAATTAATTAACGAAATATCTCTATAGTTATTAGGATCGTCGTCACCTTTGTTTTTATAAATAGGACAAATTATTGATGTATTCCAAATTTCAGGAAGCATGGAAGCGTCGTATAAAGAAGTGAACAAATCCAGGAGAATTAAGGTAATACTAGAATTCATTTCCTTTAAAAATTCCACTGGAATACCAACAGAACCTGTTGAAATAGTCGCATGCGTCATCCCCATAAGAACCGTTCAGAATACCTCAATTTTTTTAATAACATACTCTAGTAATTCGCATCCCTCCCCATTGCTTACTTTATCTTTACTTTTTCTAATTATATTTTTATTATAAGTATGAAGATTTACGGCCACAGGCGCGTCTGGTGTTTCTTCGCCTATTTTTGAATTAAAATCTCCCATTAATAAAAGTCCTGCATTGGGATTCCTATTTTTAGCGTATTTTTAATATATGGTCTATCTTCATGAAAGGAACTATTATGGTACATGGATCTTCTTGGGTGTCTGTAAATAATTAAAATTAATATCTCAATACCTGTGCATTCTAGTTTAACGCATATGAAACTTTGTAAGTTTATATTTATTTCTCGGAAACTATAAATTGTTGAATTCTTACAATAAATTATGACACCGCCTGAGTTTCTTCCAAGCGATCCTTTTCTTTTTAAATGTATTGTAAAAGAAGTGTATCCATTTAAATTAACCGAGTTTTCACACCACGTTTCAAGTAATCCAATTACAGAAGTTTCTTTCAAGGAACTCACGAAAAGTTCCCTGAGTCAGTTTCCTTGTCAATCCTTCAATGTTCCAACACAATACATCTAATACACGCCCTTTTTCCTACTGGCCTGTCGCGGACGTACCTTGCTGAGCTGCAAGTGCCACTGATCTCGTCATCCGCCCTTGCGGTGGGGGAGGTAGGTACGGTGGCCGGTTGCTAGCACTTTCCGCATACAGCTGCCCCTCCCTCGTAGATGACGCGCTAGAGTTCTGTCGCCAGGTTTGTTTGTTTTTTACAACTATTGGTTGAAACCAGAGGGAGAAATAAGAATAGACTTACGCGTAGATTGACTCATAAATTTAATATTTATTGTAAATAATCTTAATTACAGTTTTAAAATAGTTGTAGAGTATATTTGTGTTCAAATATACGTGCTTTTATTTGTTTTGCTCGGAGCGCGCCACCTCCTCCGCTCTCGCCTAGGTACAAATAATGATATGATTTATTTTTTATAGAAGTTTGTTGGGAACTTTCATTAAATTATACGATTTAATTGTATGCGGAAATATGGATGTGTGTGCGGAAAAGCGGAAGATACAGCTGACCACACACTTTGGGTATGTGAGTTCTACAACGAATAGAAAAGTAGTAATATAATGCATTTGATACAACGCGGACAAAGGAAGATGGAGGCAAATCCTTTAGATGAAATAAAAATAAATAACTTGATTTTGGGGGGGAATACTGATTAGTAGAATCATTTCTTTACACTGAAGTATAGCAAAAACAAAACAACTGAACATATTTGTTCTATAACAAGTCATTTTTTATATATTTTTAGAAAGATTTGCTTTGAATTTACACAAGTAGCAACAACTTATGTGAATCAATGAACTTGTGTACTTATAAATCCTCTGTGTACATTTAGCCGGTTGTAATTTTGAATGGTCAAAATTTATGGAAGTTCAACGTAGAAAATTTTATATCATGAACATTAGTTATTGATATTATTGATATTAAAAAGCAGCTAAAATTATTAGTTCGGATAAAATTAAAAAATCACTTTCTATATTAAAATTTAGTTGCACGTAAAATACAATCGGGGCCTTTGTCAAAAATGTTATCAATCGGGAATAATTTTGTGATATACTCTGAAGTAAAGAATGACCTAACTGGTTACCATTGCTTTTCAGACCTCTGATGCTGGTTTCACGTTCATTGAAATTACTGGTTCTTACTTCCCCCTTCTCCCTCAAACTCATGTCAATTCTCTCCACTCTTTCAGCATTCGTCTCACCCCCCTACCATCTCACTACTTAAAAGCCCTTTTAGCCTCCCTTTCTCCTTCCGGAAATGGCCTTGACCGACTGACCCACCTCAGTCACTCAGCTCTCGTGTTAAATGAAGCTGGAGGTGCGCCTCAGAGTGGCCAGGGTTTTGAGAGAGGATGTAGAGAAGACATTAACTATTCTAGTAAATGCATTAACATGTGTTCTCGCAACCATTATAATAAGAATATTTGGACCAACTTAACTGTATGGTCCAACGCCGTAGAAAAATATCCAGATGAGATATCGAAAAACGACTTTTTTTTTGCCATGATTCTGGAAGGGACTTTGTTCTCGGAAATTACAAATTGAATCATTTTATGTGAAAAAAAAATTCCCTTTTTCGATGGCAAATTTAATATTATGGTCCTATTCTAACCTTATTCTTCGTATATCCTTCCGCGAGTAATGCTACCTCCACCATCGAACCATCTTCACACTTAACACAGATTTTCTTAAAACGGAATCGCCGGGTCACACATACCTAACAACGCCGACTGTGACCGAACAATTGTTTATAATTGTTCATATTATAATTATCATACCCTAACATACTAACACAAATGGTGGTGGAGAGAAGAAAATAGTGCGGAACAATATTTCTTTACAACTACCGTATATATGAAAAGGGAAGAATATGAAAATTTTCGGAACCGCAATAATATTTGTAGTATTATGATATAAATTATTTTTTCGAACCCTTGTGGGACCATATTCTTAAGTTTGGCCGAATATTTTCCACTATAACAGCGCCATCGAAATAGCTGACCGCGGGCGGTATGTCACGCGTGAAATGTTTTTTATCGCCCGCGAGTTCTAATAAATTTTACAACAAATTTTCCTTCAGACAAGGGTACAACTTCGTGTTATAAATCTATGCTGCCAAAATTAGTATTTGACGTGACATGTCTGGCGAGAGATATTAGTTTTCGAAATCACCCCGTCAGGCATTACAATATGAAAACATTTATTTTAATACTCAATAAAAAATTCTTTTTATAAAGAAATATACTATTTAATTTTTTCATCCTAAAAATAATGTAAATTTGTTGATAAGAAAAAAGTACGTTACAAATAAATAAGTCTCATTAGTTTTATTCTTCAGGCAAGATTTTGCCAAAGTGAATCCCGTGCTGGACCGCAAAAATGGTGTATTGAAAGTATATGAAAAAAATGGAGAAGTATATGGAAATAAGTTGCACTATAATATATTGTATTGATATTTACGTAAGATAAATAAAACGGAAGACAAAAGTGGAGTGTGAGGGAGAGGAGAATAGCGAACATATTATTAGCATGCAACGAGAAAAGAACATATTTGATAATAGGAATGGGGAGAGTAGAAGTAAGAAATAGAGAGAGTAATTTGGACCAGATAATCTCAGTGAAAAAATTTAATATTTTCGAAGAATGTATAGACCAGATTAGAGAAAAGTGTGCTCGTAGATCATAATCAGGATTTAAATAGTTCTAGGCTGTTAATGATCTTAATTTTATAAATTTATTTTATTATGAAAATAGTTTACAATATTCGTATGCACAGAATGTTCAGTTACGAAAGAGAAGAAGTTTATTGGTAACTTCGAGTATCACATTTAGATATTGTACTTAAATTATTTTGCAAAACTCATCGGAATTCAATTTTCTTAAAGACTTCACTCAAATCTTTTAATGATTTAAACTTGTAGGGTTAATTATTCATTTTGTTTAATAGTTTTAGTTTATTTCTCAATACGTGAAAATCATACAGTATAATTTCTTTGATGTAAGGTTATGGTAGAGAGACGGTAGAAACATGGGACAACAACTAATCTGTTCAAGACGATCACTCCAAACACGTATTTCAAAGAACCGAAAAATCAGTTCAAAATTGTTATATATATATA
>NNCF01127304.1:203052-219613 GCA_002313205.1 Laupala kohalensis
AAAAAAAAAGATGTTCTTCCTTAAATATAATCTAAATAGTTATCTGAAACCTATGACTTCACCATGTTATTTCAGAATGAATGCTACTTCAAAGTCCGTTATGTAAGTTAGGTGCATACCTCACAGGTGTTAACCCCGCGTGAACCAGAAGGTAAAATCAACTAGCGCGTAATCGAACATCCCCAATCATAACATCGCTTCTAATTTTTATCACTCTGTATGAAATAACTGAAGTAGCGAGCGCATTGCTGAAATATTCTGCGCCGTCGGAAGATGTTTCCGGGTCGCACGACGGACCACCTACATTATTCAAAGTATGTTACGAAGCAGCACCTGATGCTGGATATCCCTCTAGAGAGAGTAACCAAGAAAAACTAACGTACGAGACTATGTTCGTCTTATCTCTTGCATCACATTCCATCCATCATAATGATGCAAGTTAAAGAAAAAGCATTTGACATGGTTGGTTCAATAAAATTCAAGAATAAGTTTTAAAGTAGAAAAGAAAACCCATAATAGTTACCCACAAATTGGACGAAACAGTTCGGCGCCCAGCCTTCCTTAAACGCGTAGAAAACCTTTTATAATATTCATGGGACATTTCTGTCTTAATTTATATGATGCATATATATAGAATAAAATTATATAAGTTTAGTATAAACTTATATAATATGTCATTGGATCGAATTTGTGCGTGCGTAAAAATATAATATACACTATTTTACGTTGCATACTGTACGTACCGGAGAGGAGAATATTTTTCATTAAGTTTTAAGAGGGAGTTTAAAATATAGGGATACTTGTTACTGAAGGTTCCTTAGAACTACCCACATAACATTTACAAAAATTATTTCATCGTTAATAGCGAGTTTATTTGATTTTTCAAGATCAGTCAAAAAATTTTGAGAGGAAGTATTTTATTCGTTTATAAACCGAATAACGAATTTTGATGAGATTTTTTAATATCTCATGAGAACAAAAATATCATTCTCGGTGCATTTGTGATATTCTCTGGCAAAGTTTTAAAAACTCTTATTCATTAATGTGGAACATAAAAAAGTTCTTTAACAAAGAAATAATCCATATTAAAAATGACAATTTTTTGTACAAAAAACGTGTTGTCAGAACTTTCAAACTTCTCTAGTACGTACTTTGTGAATGATTACTCTGCATACCAGGCAATGGAGAGAGAGTAGAACCTCATTTATTTGTCTTGCGTACACATATCAAAAAGCTTCCATTACAAATACGTATTTTAAAATAAAACTTTTCTGTTGAGTTCTCAATACCACGACTAAAATTTAAAAAATTCAATGAAACAATGTATCATACAAACATTTTCTTCTTCAAGCACAATTTAAGACAAAGAAAAAAATCATTACATCACTTTCAGTTAAAAACCCGTCTATTTAGAGTTTACTTTGCATCTTCCAAACCGTTCAAAACGACAAACTCTAGCTCCCGGAGAGGTTTATGTAAATATTACCTCAGTATAATCCTGGGGATGAATGCAGAACGAACCACTACAAGAGAGTAGTTTTTCATAAACTAGAGCATGACCCGAATTTTTTTTTAATTTGAGAGAGAAATAAATAACGTTCAATTTTTTTTCGATAGTTTAGTAAATTTCAATATGAGAACTGCACTCTCAAAAAAATTGGACTTTTACAAATAAGACTCGTTTTTCAATTCTTCTATCTACTTCACCAGTATTATTGCCTGGTGTTTCTATTCACTCGGAAAATAGAAAACCTATAATATTATTGGAAACTCGTATTTCAGCATTCAAACTTAAGTCTCTGGAGATAAATTTATTTTATTGGAGATATTTTAATTAATTCAGAAATGATGTATTCCAGCTCTTACAAACAAAAGACTAAAATTATTAATTCACAAAAAATATATTTATTCATTTGTATTACGGGAAAGTTCAGACACATTTCACTTTTACACGAAAATAAATTTTGAGAAAAAAGTAAAAATCTTATTCGTGTTGAAGTAGACGAAAAAAGACGCACTTGTTGCAGAACAAAACGGGAAGAAAGTTTCCACTGCTTTTGGCATAACAAAAACAAGTACACAAACAGAGTTGTCAGATTTAAAGAAGCGTGTCGGAAACAAAGGAGAATGCACTCAGCTTTGTGATAATTTAAGCCTAAAAATTACTTTAAGTGGATATCGTTTTCCGTTGGTCGCTTCGTCGGAGAAGAGAAACTTGGAAACATTCGAAGCGGGAGAATCAAAGAGGTGGCGTCTGTGGGACGACGGGGGGTACCGTCCACCTTGCCACCACTCCAGTGGTTCCCACACCCGAGGAAGGGAATTCCATGTTTATGTTAGAACTGCGCGATATAAGTTCAGCAGCAAAGAGAGAAACTTTCAGAAAGGAATTTGTTCTGGAGGTGGTTTCAGAAATGATATCTATTCGTTCCCAAAAATCTACAGAGGTGAAATCTAAAAAGAATTGAAAGATATGAAGTATAAAGTAAAAAACGTGGTGAAGCGGAAAATGACTCAGAATCTCTATATTGGCATTATATAAAGTAATTCTTTCTCAGTATTTTTCAACAGTTTTACAAGGAAACAGTACAATTAATAGGTATTTGGTGATGATAATACTAAAACTCAAAATGTATAATATAAAACAAATAAATTGTTTTAATGAATTATTT
Source organism: Laupala kohalensis (assembly GCA_002313205.1). Lineage (NCBI taxonomy): Eukaryota > Metazoa > Arthropoda > Insecta > Orthoptera > Trigonidiidae > Laupala > Laupala kohalensis. The sequence goes on from NNCF01127304.1 coordinate 205,725, forward strand.
TAACCACAAATGAATTATTTTAACCACCCAAGAAATACAGAAAATAATCACAATTTTAGTCTAAAGTTCGCTATTCTCATCGAATGCACAGACACCTGATATTAGTTGTATTTGCAATTTACAATATTGAGACGGAAACTAACAACTGCAGGAGTATAAATTCAATGTGCTCTAACGATCAAACTATTCATATGATGAAATCAAATACTTAAGAACGTAGTGTAAAGTTGTTTCTATTTTATTAACTATTTTCTTCAAAAAGAGTATAATTTTCATAAGCTGAAAAGTATGTTTTTTTTATATTTTTCCTTACATTCCAAACTCTCTCGAGGCAGAGTTTCATAATCAGTATCTCCAAAATTATAAAGGAGCAAAAATTAGTACTTCTCAAAAACATTTCGAAAGAAACAGCAAATGACTGAACACTACGTCCGTCACAGAATATTATGGTATTTGACAGGGCCATTTATAGGTTTGATTATGAAGATTGGACGTTCTCATGAAGCTGCTAATGGACACACAAAAACGAGAGTTCGTCGGAAATTAATTACATTGAAATAAAATGTAGAATATTCATAATTAGACGAAAACATTTGTTGGTGGTTACGGAAATGCATGATCCTGCGTCTCACTCACAACCTGCCTGCAACTTCAGAGAGAAAATAAGAAAGTTATTTAATTACATTTTCCATGTGTTGTTGGAAAGGATAAAATAACGGAATCAATAGGAATGCATACTGAGCGGGAATTTACGAAAATAGAGAAAAAATAGAATCGCGCAACAAAACTTCCAGAATAATATCTTAAAGATGAAGATGAGAAGTGATTAAAGAATTCATAGAAGCCTTTCTAGGTGACATAAGATATAAACCCACTAGTGACAAACGACTTATTTTTAGGAAGAAAAAAAAGTAGGGAAAATTTTATTTCATTCGCTTTATCGACGATTTAACACGTATAACATGTTACTGGTGTAATAGGTTAGGGCATAATACAGCATTATGTAAAGGAAGGAATGTAACTCGGAATTGTGATATGAAATACAGCACACTTAAAGACTCAACCTGCGAAATCTACTATTGATGAGGGAAGGTTTGCATGATCATTGCACGTTGAAGAATAATTGCACCAGACTCATAATAACTGTGAAATTTCCAGAGAAAATACAGATTATGCAAGTTAAAAAGATTAAAAGAACTAGTACTAACTTACTACGAACAGTCAGGCGCAGACCAGAGATTGTAATTATAGGGGGAAGAAAATATCATAATAATAAAAATCATAATATTATGAAATAAAAAAGGAAGTAAAATGGCATCGTGTGTCGGTAATTTTACGGTCATCAAAGACATATGACGAAATTTTATTTGAAAAAAAAACCTTAAGGGGGTGAGTCAGGTTACGTCGTCCACATTGTAAATCCAAAATCATGTTCTGAAATATGTATTTATACGAATACATCTTCAATGGTAAATACTTAAATTACACCGTAATGTTTTTAAAATTGTTAATAGGGAAATTTTACCTTTGAGTAAGCGTAACTCTTGTGAGATTTCTAGTAAAATCGATCCTTGTCATCGATTTCTGACCTCATAATCTTCTTCCGAATGGACAGAACGTTGTGGTCGTTGGGGAGCAAGTGGAGCAAACGAGAGCTGCTGGGCGTTCGATAGAAAAGTCGAGAATGAGCTTCCGTCGCTTTAAAGGGAAAGTCGCTGACTCCGTGCGATTCGACGAAGGATAAAACTGACAAAACGCGTAGTTACACAGAACATGTCCAAAATGGATTCTTAAGTCATTGACTATATGATTATGCAAAACCATTTCACATGTTTTCTCATAAACAATTCCATATACGCTTTAATGTCAAGCAAATTTACAGAATTAGCCATATTTTTCGTCTGCATATAATATCAATATAAAATAAAACTACCCTTCGTTAAAAACAGACAAATATTTACCCTGAACACAAATAATTAAAATATCACACTAAGTTTCGATCTTTTTCTGAGGATATTCATCAGGTATTGGCACTTCATACTAAAAGTGAGCTCATAGCTCTTAATATTTGTCAATTTCTGATGATGATCTGCAAAAAAGATCGATACGTTGTCTGACATTTTATTTATTTGTGTTTTTAAGTAAATAGTAGTCTATTTCTACCAAAGAGTCGTTTTATTTGATATAGATATCATGTAAATGTTAATATAGTAGTGAATACAAAATAAACGTTAAAACGGAATTATTATCGTAAAAATATGTATTTTCTACGTCCAAATTCGTATCAAAAGTCAGTTATCAGTTCTCTTACGTACTTTCCCGTTCTCGTATCTTTCGTTTTACGTTCTCAAAACTGTATTCTCCTTGCGCTTCCTCCATTGATATGTACATATCTTAGGCGTATGTCATGCATGCTAATTACATTTTCTGTGCACAAAAATAATGAAAATTTAAAATTGTTTTTAATACTTTTGCAAAAGTGAATTAACACCAAGATTGATGTACAAAAATTCAAGAAAAGGAAATTCACTAATCCTTTAATCCAAATATCAGTTTTCAGACGAACGTTCTACAAATAAAACAGCTATTTATATACATTATTACTATCTTCAAACATTTTTATCAGGAACCTGGTAAGCCGATATTCCACCTGATAACGAAACCTTTGATAGCCAAACGGGGTGTGTAAGCTATTTCCTCAAGCTCCGCTCTTATTTATTGGAGAAACTACTCTTATCTCGCAATGAAGCAGCCCATTTATCTTTAACGTGTATTTTATTACTCAAGTGTTGACTTGTATGTATGCATATACTTAATTGTTATCTGAATTTTGGCGTGTGAATACACCCTGGTAGGTTATATTCGTAACAAAAATACGTACCGTAAAAGAGGATTCACAGTGACAGTTTTAATTCAATTGTCTGTGAAAATGTGTTCCTGCACAAAATGATATATTGAATTCCCAACACGACAACTAATTGCGTTGAACTTTGGCCAATTACATGTGTGCACAATCTGTGGTAATGAAGAAATATTTTATACGAGTTATTGTTTTATAGTTCCAGCAGCATTATTTAAACTAGAACGCATAGCATAAATTCCAACAATAATATAACGTTTAAAACTGCGAAACAAAATTTCTGAATTGTATAACTTTCCAACAAAGGCAACAAAGGCAACAAAGGAACGTTATTGAGTCTTCGAACAAAAGCATTGATTGCTATTGAAAGTCATCAGGGTTTAGTGTTTACAACGTTAACCGTTCGGTATTCGTATGAATGTGACGTCCGGGGTTATTTTCATCTTACCTTAACATCCAAACTGACTTACAGACCTGCTCACATTAGCGTAAATAAGTGCCAGTTCTATCCCGGGAGGCCAAATAAGTCGGAGAGTGATACTAGCCACATCTCGTGCTTGTAACGTGGTCGCGATGCGTTTTACAAAGTCTCAGTGGATTAATTTATTTGTTACGTAATTCTCTGAGAACAAAGCACGCTTTTCAGTGAGTGAACTTAACTTTCAGATTAATTTTATATTCAGTGACTAATTTAATCCATATGTCGTTAGCTTTCTCATATAGCGAAAGCATCAAGTTTCCAGATGAAAACATTGAGAACAATGTTACTCGAGTTGCCGATTCTCAATCATGACTTCCTTGATCCGAAACGGGACGAATGCTGCGGTTATATCCGTTGAGTGCTTCAAACTGAAGACTCTTTCCCTGAAGATTCTAGCAGACAGCTGACGATGTTTCGCGGTGTGTATTTCTAGGTAGCAATACATTTGTTTCGTTGGATTTAAGCGTTTAAAATAATGTTTACTCTATGTCGTGTTCTGATTTTCCGCAATATCATATTTCAATGTTCAGATTAGTTTGATTCCACTGTCACAGTCGGCGCAAAGAACTTTGGGGTCGTTCCACAAATTATTTAAGTCATTCCGCAAATTACTCTTGAAATAAATATGCCTGACATTTTTCAAAGAAATTCCATAATAGCTATTAACTGTTAAATATTGTATCGAACTGTAAATTTGTTCCTAAACGAAATAATTGCAATAATCTGAGGACCATTATGGAAATAGGGTCATTTTTGTATTTAACTTACATTATGAGGAAAGGACATTGACAATGTTGAGCCTATTATGTATGATTCTGAATTCAATGGTGTGGACCGGGCGAACTGGTTTCAAAAGTTGAAAGGAATGGATTAATGGTTCGCAAGATTTGATGAGTTATATAAACGAGGAAAAATATTATAATGATTGTGAAGGATTAGTGACAAAGAGTGTGGTAATAAGATATATATATATATATTAGATGAGCCAAACCTCTTCGAGATGGGGTCAGTACAATGGTGTATGGGGATGGAACGCAGTAGAACGACGTTCCCTCTATTAAAAGAAAACTTAAGCCTACTACAAAGCAATGAAAATAATATGTTAATTCCGAACAATGTAATTGTATTACTTTTCTGAAGTGTTTTATTAGTCAAGGTCATGATTAGTTTTGATATATTACATTTACAATGTATGCGTTTCAAGAAATTGCACCGGAACGCATTCCCTAAAAAAATGTATTAAAGGAAACTTGCTCCACAAGCGACGCAGGTGGTAGTGTTGTCGCTCATCACCAAGTCATCCCGGGTTCGATTCCCGACGGGGCCAGAAAATTTGTAGTTTTTCACATGAATGTCCCAGTTCATATAGTTGAGACTACTGAAAAGCGAACCCTCCTTCCTCTATCCAGTTCCTCCTAGTATCAATAACTAACCAATACTACTTGCTAACCTCTTCTACTAACCCCTCCACGTGGGCCAAGTTGTTGGTAAGTGCAGCTAACCGGTCCACCTACTAACAACAGCCCTACCACCCAACTCCTACCTCCTATCGCTCCATGTAGATAAGGTTCGATAGCACGCTACATTTCCCATTTACAAATAAAATATATAAAAGAAAATTTTTCCCGTCCTGAGTCAGGAAATGCAGAAGGAGATAAATTACAAGAAGCTAAACATGCTATTGATTAAATAAAACAAAACTATTGATTTCACAAATATTAAAGGAGTAAGTATTATTAACAGAAATTAATTTTTAACTTGTTTAGTAAACAATTTAAAATGTAAATTGCTTACTGACAAAGATTATGTTACTGGCGTAAAAATTGTCGACGAATTAAATATTCTTGAACCAAACGAAAGGCCTTCTGATATCGATCTGTCATTTGGAAAAGTTGAAATAGAATCATTGTGCAATCGCTTTGATATACCATTAAAAAACTTTAAATGCGTACCTAGATTTTTTGGGTAATAGTGGTCGTGCAATTCCTATAGATTTGGAAGAATTGATGTCCCTTGCGAAAATGATTGCGTGAAGTTCTTCAGAATGCGAACGTGATTTTAGTTGTATGAATTTAATATTTAATACCGAAAAGAGGTCGCGTATTATAATCGATCATGTTTCAAGTATATTATTTATTAAACAACTTGTTCCACGCTTAGACTCGAATTCAAATTCATATATTAAAACTTGGTCACGTATTCACAGATCTGCTGTAGAACCACAAACGAAAAAAGCATGCACGAAAAATTACTTCCGTGATCCCTTTTGGGATTTTTTTAAAAATAAATATAAATATTAATAAATAAATAAGAAAATTATGATATGTACTTGTTTAAAAATATTATAAGAAAATGTAAAAAGTATTGTTTATATTTATCCATTTTTCATTTAATGATTCCGGTATACCAATTTTCAATACATGAAGGATCGGCTTACCGGTACTTTTTTATTTAGCAATACACCACTGAGTCAGTATCACTTATCTGATACGGCCAAGATGTTCCAATACACAAAGAAACAGAAACGGGGAAGTAACAAGGAGACAGAGAATAATAAATTTGGGGAAATATAATAAAGCAAAAGGAAAAAATGAAAGAAGAGAAATCTATGAAAGGAAAGGAATGAAGACTCCGGTAGTGGCTAGAATGCCAAGGAACAGGGTTGAATGTGAAGGAAAAAAATAATAAATTTATGTAGTTGACTCATAAGGAACATTTATGTTTGGCATGACAGTTTATAAAAATACTTTAATTCAAGAACGTTATCAGATCTTTGTTCTTCTTCCAAACAACGAAAGTAAATCAGATATTTTTTTCCATTCAAAACTATTAATCTGTTTTTCCTATTGTCGTTTCTTCAAATGTATAATTCTACTGTTTGAGGTCCCTCTTAACTAAAACACTTGACAACGACCTCACCTCAAACAAAACAAAGCAAGTACGTACACGGTAGATGCTAGTGAAGTGCTCGTGACGTCAAGAGAGCTCTCAAGGCGTGTCCTTGACGTGAATGTAGGCTTCGACCTCCCTTGATTCTCCGCGTCTTTGTTTTAGTGCTCCTTTGAACAGACGAAGGCAGAACACAGCACTCCAGAGCGCCGTTCCACGCTTCACGAATTGACGGTCACCTTCCCTCACCGATCCCTCTTTCCACACCACCGCTCTTATTTCTGCCGAAAAGAGGCGGGTGACTGACGAAAGTACTAGATGTACAGTGCCGGCGCTTTATCTTTACGCTCGAGCCACCTGCTACTAGCCTATACTCCAAGACATGTAACAAAATGGCTGCCAACACGAATTGCCAACTTCTACAAATTCAAGTAATATCCAAATAAATATTTATTGTACTCCCAAAAGTGACTATTTGGTGTAAAGAAATACAAGTTGATAACACAACAAACTAAGACACGAAGTGATATTCGTTCCATACACTCTTAGCAGAAGAAGGAGAATATCGCCACAAGAGCAAGTGCATTAAATTGATGGTTGATGTTGGCGGTAGATTAAAGTTTTCAAAAAATCGAACGTCCTGCCAACATAACGCGAGGTACAAATATCATTACTCTTATGGCGAAGAAAAAGTGTTGACTACACTGTCCACAAGCGCTATATCAATATTGTTCCGGGGCGACGTACGAATTGATAGGGAAATCCTCTGGCGGATGCCACGGAACACAACAGATTTATGAAGACGGAGGACCAGCTTCCAAGGAAGCAATTTGAGGGATGTAAAATAAGGAAAAGACCAAAAATAACCCTCATAAATTTAATGAATCGAATTTCGTCACAACATTGTATGGGATAAATGAAATAAACATTGAATTAACTCTTGAATTATTAAACTAAAAATACATAAACAAGAAATAATTAAGCAATCAAATTTGGATTAAGCAGAATGGTGAAATACGAGTCTAAGTATCACTAAATCAGTAATCTTTCTAGATAATTACACAATTGGCACACCATTATCCATCAATTCACAGACTACTTGTGTATTTTAGTATTACATAGAATTACTGCTTGATAAAATGAAATAAATATCCAAGAGTCAACAAGACTTATGATTATAACGAAAATCCTTATATTAATGGTGCATTTGATCAACACAACATTACGTATTTCATTATTACATAAAAATACTATTTGATACAGTAAAAGAAATATCCAAGAACCAAATGATTTATTATTAACATGAAAGGTTCTTTATTACGGGTGCATTTAATCAAATGTTCAAGATCATGCCACTCCGTAATGTTTTATATTCTATTTTCCTTCTGAATTTGATACAATCAGTGGGGATTAGTCTCTCAATAAGAAAGAAAAATGTTCTGCTCTAGATTACACTGACGAGACCATTTAGAGAACCATTGAAATTAACTGATAACAATGGAACACATGTAACCAATTATTATGGAGTAGTTCTCATTTCAAGTCATGAACACCCACACACATTCAATGCGTCGATTGTCTCCAAACACAGTAAGTCAAGAACTTAAATGTTAACACTCAATTTTTGGAGTCCAACTGGCGTTATCTTCAGTCTGTGGCTCGATGTCTTGAAGTGCAGGGACACGCACTCGCATGGGAGTACAATGATGCACACGCTAGGTTTGCGGGCGCGGATTGAAGTAGCGACCAGAAGCGTTCACGCACACGAATGTAAATACAGCATGGGAACAAATCCCGGTCGCGTGCGGCAACTTGTGAAGGTGCTCTTAAATGTAATTTAATAATACGACTTGATGTTACTCGCTCNATTACTCGCTCTATAATTACACGAATAGAAAATTGAATGAAACTAACTAAGTAATCAGACTCAGAAAGGAAAAGACCGACTTTGAAGTCGGGTGACTGTTGGCGAAAAATGTATGTCCGTTTGAGTGGATGCGTGGTAACCGATTGAGTATGTCCGTTTGAGTGGACGCGTGGTAGCCGATTGAGTATGTCCGTTTGAGTGGACGCGTGGTAGCCGATTGAGTATGTCCGTTTGAGTGGACGCGTGGTAGCCGATTGAGTATGTCCGTTTGAGTGGACGCGTGGTAGCCGATTGAGTATGTCCGTTTGAGTGGACGCGTGGTAGCCGATTGAGTATGTCCGTTTGAGTGGACGCGTGGTAGCCGATTGAGTATGTCCGTTTGAGTGGACGCGTGGTAGCCGATTGAGTATGTCCGTTTGAGTGGACGCGTGGTAGCCGATTGAGTATGTCCGTTTGAGTGGACGCGTGGTAGCCGATTGAGTATGTCCGTTTGAGTGGACGCGTGGTAGCCGATTGAGTATGTCCGTTTGAGTGGACGCGTGGTAGCCGATTGAGAATGTCCGTTTGAGTGGACGCGTGGTAGCCGATTGAGTATGTCCGTTTTAGTGGACGCTTGGTAGCCGATTGAGAATGTCCGTTTGAGTGGACGCGTGGTAACCGATTGAGAGAGAATGCGAGGCTGAAACAGATCAGGTAGAGTGCTGAAGAGTGAAAGGACGCCCGTTTACTGGCACTATCTTACGGCCAGCTAAATGAAGCTCAATGCTAATACGTGCAGATTTTGTTAAATGAAGGGTGCAGGAAATGTGCGCTTTCTGGTGAAAGGTGTTTCGTCTATCAAAGGCCAGCTACCGCAGCCCGTATTTTGGGGGTGAGAGGGTGCCAAGCGTAGCCTCGCTGACAGGTGCTTAGGAGCATTAGCCTCACTTAGGGCAAGCGTTATTCCCAGCTGGGTGGAATTATGTGTGCCGAAACATTTTGCCCGCAGAAAATTTGTTTATGGCAAATTTTATTGATTGTGGGTTGAGGCTACACATAATTGGAAAGGTGGCCTGTTCCGCGGATTTGGCATTCACTACCTCGTAGGACCGTCTTATTCTACACATTATATGTTCTTCTTAATCTAACAAGCTCTAAATTACGTATTATTGAATGTGATCTAACTTACGCAGTGGAATGAAATTATCAAAAGAATCATTGCTGGTTAACTCGCGGGGTAAAGATCTGCGCGAGATCAAGTCTGCTGGATTGTCAACAGAACGGACATGACACCATGAGCAGAACACCGTGGCATGCTGAAAGTCAGCCACTCGATTTGCGACGAACGTCTTACGAGTAGCGAGGGAACGTTTCAACCATCCCAGAACTACCTTGGAGTCAGACCATAGAAAAGTCACGGAGCTATCTAAACCAAGAGAATCAATCACCTTCGCATCCAGATTGGCAAGGGGGTGTGCAGCAAGCAGTTCTAGACGAGGGATAGTTGTAACCTTGACAGGTGCCACCTTCGATTTTGAGCAGAGGAGGGCAGCCTTTCTAGTGAATGTCGGCGTAGGAGCATTACTATCAAAGACACTCTTTATTCTGAAGAGATCATCAGGAGGGCCAGGAGGTTTCCAAATCAATCCAAGAGGTTTGACAGCAGTAGCCTCAGTGTCTCCAAAAGGGCGACTGGATTGGGTTTCGTGAAGTTCCAATGGAATGGAATTCATCAATTCTGTGGAATTAGAACTCCACTTTCTCAATTCGAATACCCCTCTTGGAAGAAGTGAACGTAATTTAGAAACGGCCTGTTTGGCTCTTTCCAAATCTGCGGCGCCAGAAATGACATCGTCAACATAGGTGGAATTATTGATTGTTAATGATGCTACAGGAAGGAATTCATCCTCATCGATAGTGAATTGTTTAAGCGTCCTAGTTGCGTGAAAGGGGGCCGACGCTGTACCATACGTGACCGTTTTTAGAGCAAAGGTTTTGACAGGCTCCTGAGGGGGATTCCTCCAAACGATTTGCTGGCAGCCAACGTTTTGTGGATCCACATGTATCTGACGATACATTTTGCTGATGTCGCCAGGGAAGGCAATTTTGTTTACCCTGACTCGCAACAGACTGGAAAAGAGATCTGGCTGAACCACGGGTCCAACTTCTAATAAATCATTTAGTGAATTTCCAATGGAGGATCTTGCAGAAGCATCGAACACGACCCTGAGTTTTGTGGACGTGATTGATGGTTTGAAGATAGGGTGATGGGGAATGAAGTAGTTGGGGGTCCCCTCGGATATGTCAACTGTTTCCATGTGACCCAAATCAAAATATTCCCTCATGAATGAAGGGTATTGTGCTTTCAGCTCCTCGTTTGTAGAAAGACGTTTCTCCAGGGAATAGAGTCGCCTGAGGGCCTGTGGCTTGGACGCACCTAAACTATGAGCAATGGGTGTGAATGGTGATTTATCAAACAGATCATAGGAAATGAGGTTGCAGTCGGATCCACTGTCCAAGAGAGCAGTGGCTTGAACCACGTTCACGATGGCAGTCGCTAACAAACAGTCTGATGGCTGGGTGAGTTGGATGGCACACATGGGGCGGGCAGTCATACTATTTTCAGTCTGAGGAAGCGCTCCTGACGCTACAGACCCATTGATGGCCGGAGGGAGGTTTTGATGCAGAAGAGTGCTGTGATGCATTTGGCATACCTTACAAGTGTACGTCGAACAATACTGAGCATGTCCGGACGAACGAAAGCAAACGTTGCATACTCGGTGATTTTGGACGAGTTGTTCACGTTGGGATACGTCCCAAGACCTTAAGGTTGGACAGTTAACCAACTCGTGGTTGATTTTTCGATTGCAGCAAATGCATGTCGACAATTGAATGGAAGATTCATTTGACTTGGTATGTATAGGCTTCGACTCATGCCTCATCGAGCGTGAAGTGGAGCAAGACAATGGANAAAGACAATGGATGAGAGGGCGACTGGGGTTCAAATTTTCGTTTTAATTCTTTGATGAGTGTTTTGACTAGGGCTAAAGTGCTGAAGTAAGAACATTCAACTGACTCCCGATAATCTAGTTGCTGCTCTAACTCACTATCAAGCTCTTCAATTTCATCCTGAAGGGATTCAAATTTAGAATATGCTTCCGAAAGTTGAGTCTCCCGGAGGACTAGTTCGCTTAGCGACCTTTTCTCTGTTACCCGCAAATTAATTGAAACATTAATCAGTCTGGTGATCCGCGCCTCTATGGGGGTTCGCTTCGCGATCAATTCAGCGACCTGAGACATTATTGAACGTGTAGTAATTTTGCCCGCGTGAGGTATTGAAATGAAGAAGAATGGAATTGCCCGCNACCACTTGAGAACGGCTGAACAAATTTGACTAAGCTCTTTTTATTGTTCGTAATTGTCAGAATAAGGTTTTTAGGAGGGCAAATTGGAAAATTCAGGGAAATCTGAAATTACTTTTTATGTTGTTGTTTCTTGTATGAACTCATTACCATAACTCACGATTCGAACGATGGATATGCGTAATTTTTTTTTTGCTTTTTTCGTTATGGTCTTGGAAAAGTTTTCAGGCAAAAAAACTCAGGATAATTAGAAAGGAAAGTCAGAAATTTTGGACAATCTGCAAAAATCATAATTTTTGTGTACACTTTCGACCATAACTGACGATAGGAACGACATATTTGGTGAAAGTTTTTTTAAAAATAGTTTTTCAATTAAATTGTGAATCTGTTGCAAGTTCATCGCAATCGTTTCATGAAATGAATTAAGTTTCGTCGTCTTATCTCAAACAAATTTACAGATTTACTTACGAAATACGGTCAGTTTTGAAGTGCCATGGTTTGGTTGACATGAAATTGTGAGTTAATTCAATTGTGTCTAAAATTTTGGAATAAAACCGCATGGTTCCAAGTTGATCGCATTGCAGGCATATCACACATTCCCAGCATTTCAGCCGTGTACTGCCGATTGAATTTATCTCTAATGTAACATTATCCATTGGCGTACTTCGGAATGTATTCCTCCTCAAATTGAATATCCATGGTCACAATCGTTAATACATACAATGCTCTCTCAGAAATACGTTTTTTCTCATTTTTACTTTGTTTACACATTCAAAATAGCTTTTCACAAATTCACAAAACAATCACAAACAAAATTTATTGAAACTTTGACAGGACAACGTCCGTCGGGTCAGCTAGTAAATAAATAAATAATTAGTGTCAAAAGAGCTGCTTACAAATTGCCTGAGACCACGTTGAGGACAACGAAGTAATTTAGTGCAACTAATTATATACAATAAACTAATAAACAGTGCATTTCCGTTCACGATTTTTTTCTAAAGTTATATTTTTTGAAGGAAAGAAACATGATTATATACGTTTTCATGTCTTTGTTGCCCATTCGTCAGTCAATATAGGATGAAAATGCTAATTTATCTACATATAGTTTTCAGGTGGACCAATTTCTGTACAAGTGCGAACTAAGATATGTGTTATTTTTATTCCGATAGTGAGTCAATGTTTTTAGAAAAGTACTGCTACAACCCCTCTCGTCCAAAGGCTACAAGACAAGTCCATTCACTCAGATAAAACTTCAGCACTGTACTACAAAGACCTTCACTTTCTTACACGGTGTACCTAGATAAAGGAAACACACATTTTACACATGACACCTTTCCTTTATTAATACAAAACACTAACTTGACTGCAGTATTTGTACTACAACCAACTGTTGAGTTGTATCTCTACAATGTCGGGATGCGTTGAATTCCATTCCTCTTTTGCACCGTACTCGTCCTAAAACTTTCCAAATAACCTCTTCAAAAAAGATTTGGTCATGTTTGATGCTGTAGTGGACTATATGAAGAAATGATACGTCATTGAAAGTCTGTTGGAAATATATCAAAACACTATACTTAATATACCTGGGCTTAAAATGGAAGAGAAACGTGGGAGAAAAGAACTGTGTCTGGAATAAGGATTAGGCTAGTCAATTTTAAATTTCTCGTGTGATTTAAAATGGAATATATTTAATTTTGTTACAGTCTTTTCGATACGATAACATAAAAAACAACGATAATTGGCAATTTATCTATTTACTATTTCTCCGTATAGTACATGAAAATGATAGAGAAAGTAATATTATCTCATAAATCATTTTAATTGATTTTAAAACAAATACCGGATGTTGATGGAATAAAGAAAAGTACCTCGGTGGGCCATACGACCACTCATACGTACCAAAGGTTCGTCATGAATTAAGTAATTAAGGTTGATCATGAATGAACGAAATGGTTGGTGTTTTCGAACTACATCATACAATAGGGTCTCTGCCCATGGGTATTAAAAGGTGTTCAACTACAATTCATACTTATCAGACCAAAAGGATCGTGTTAACTGGACATTTCATAGTAGGCTTAATTCTATCGATCAAAGATAGGAATATAACCCCATTCAATTTTTTCCTTGCCATCAAGTTAATAATAATAATAAATTTATTGTCAAAAAACAGTACAGACTGCATATGACCACGTGGAGGACAATAAACTAATTTACTCTCCGGAAACAAGCAAAGGACCATCCCATCAATTCCGATAAAGGGCCTTAAGGCAGAGGCGGATTCAAAAATTTCAGCAAAAGTTCCTAGATAAGATAAAAAGTAAGCTGCGAGTTATAATACATATATTATGTCAATATGTTTGTAACTTAACGCAAATATGTTTGTAAATTTACATGTACAAGTTATTATCGAACTATAGATTATTATGAGTATAGTGTTTAAAAATCATAAGA
>NNCF01127304.1:224384-240626 GCA_002313205.1 Laupala kohalensis
AAGTTATTATCGAACTATAGATTATTCTGAGTATAGTGTTTAAAAATCATAAGAGTTGAAAAAACACTAAATTCACGATTTATTGTTACAATAAACACGCCCCTAGACAAAGCCTAGAGAACCAGTATAAGAAATCCGCCTCTACCCGAAGGAAAAACGGAGAAAAACCCGGGCCAGGATGGGGCTTAACTTAGGTTACTTTAGTTTCGATTAGTTTCATTTAATTTTATTAATAATTATTAATATATTTCGCCCGCAATTTTAAAGATAATACACCTTATGATCCTTAACTGTGCCAAATCACATGACTCTAAATCGAAAGAACGCTTTTGCGTTCCCGTGATGTCGTTCGATTCACTGCAAAGGGGGAACTGGCAGAGACACTACATTCACATTCAATATGCTTGCGTTGTAACGAAAGGGTGAATCGGTTCACAGATACTTAGGGCTGGCGCTTTGGCGTAGCCTGCAACGCACACATCTCGAAAAATCCCTTCCATTCAAATCATGTGAACTTAGTCCTCGCTCAGTTTAAGCGTCGCTTCTCCACCTCACCGCAACATTCCCTGATTCAAACGCTCCGAATCTCAGGCTATTTTTTAGTTACTCGATCAACGTAAATTTTTTTCGGGGAAAAAAAGGTTGGGCAAGCATTTAAGAATTAATTTACAGCTAGTCATAGAAATTAGTTATTAAATGTAATCATTCATTGGAAATTTGTATTATAACCTGTTGAAATGAAAAAAAGACTTGCAAATATATTAGGTCATTCTTTAATTGAAAAATATTGTAAATTCGCGATACTATATCACAATATTCCAACAACACAATTTTCTTCGCACGGTATTTAGCAATTACATTTTCCTTCCATTAAACGTACTTTAGTTCATCAAAATAATTTCTGAACATCATTTTCTATAACTTAATTTCTTGCTATTATATGTACGTTTGCACTCTCATTATTTGGTATGATAATCATCGACAAATAACATCTAATAACACACAACACTATGTAAATTAGTGAAATAAATGTGGAAATAGGCCTCTTGGGGAACTCGCCACCTTGATATTATGCCAGGAGGGATAATTTTGCGATAATTTTTGTAGGACAAATTGTTTAGGTACGAAAAGAAATATTAGGTAATACGTAAACTTTGTAATTAAAATTTATTTTTTAAAGAAACCCTAAATATTTACGTTTATTTAATAGTATATTGAAAGGTCATAATACATATAACAAAAGGAGTAACGTACCATCAGGATTACAGCTGACATACATGTGTCTCTGTGGTGTGGAAAAATCCTATCCCCCCCCCACCCACCCACTACACAGAGCAACACGAATCACTTTGTCTTACTTCTCAGAATAACTAGAATGATTTGGAACGTTTGAAGGTGCTACCTAGTCATGTCTTCTCGTTCATTTACATTTTTATCTACCAATCTCGATCAGAAATAAGGATTTAAGTTCGTCGAATGGGACTCGTAATTTTATTTCAAAATCCAGGAATGGGTGTTTGTTCTGTTTAAGATATTTCAACACAACATAGACATATTTCAAGTAGATTTTAATACTTCTTTCTATGTCAATGATTAAAACTACCAAGACGTTACGTTTCGCATTTAAAAATTACTTGTTTCCCCTTACATAAAAAATGAACTTCGACGAACTTATTGAAGAATATGCCGAACAAAAATCACGAAGTCACTTTTCTGTAGGGTGACACATTAAATCACGAATTTTTTTTTCTCCACTTCCCCATGAAACTTTCTTACATAAATGAATTATAGAAACACTTTTTCTGATATTCTAATGAACGAGTCCTGAGCACGTCTCATTGCGTTCGTCAATGAAATTTAATCTGATATATTTTCTTTCATTACCTTCCTCGATGAAAAAAATGCAGTTCTTGAAATTAAAAAAATATTTTTAACACGAATTCGTGTCCAGAGACCACTAAATGTAGTCAATGCGATGCGACATTAGTGACTATGGGATTTGTGGGTGTACTTTCCGCTGTAAAAAACATGGACATCAATTAATAGGTATCGGCTGAAAACAATTACTTATATACCTTTGATAAAACAATAAGCGCAATTGTTTGTTATACAAATTCTTCTATGGGGTTATAATTTTGGTTATCTGTCCATCTATGACAAATTGAAAACAATCAAATACCCAGAAGGGTTTAGTTAGTTCTGCTTCATCTACCTACTCTACACAAATTTCAAAAGATGAAAATATATTAATTAAAAACCAATCAACGTAAATTACCGTCCTTTGAAGAACATAAAAAAACACTATTAATATATTGTAACGTCTTATCTGTTGAGTCTCAGTCGACGGTATGGATGTATAATTGAGACAAAGTTAGAAAATCATGAAATGATTTAGGTGGAGCGATGTATTTACACTTGTCCCAGAATCACATTAGAAGAAAAGTAAAATTAGATAGGGTTATTTACACGTTACATAGGCGTGATATTTCAGACGATAAATATTCGCTCATTTTTTTAAACGTGATAAAAAAATTGACTCACAATCATAAAAAAAAGAAGAGAAAATTCTAATTGTCAATAGATGTTTTTGTTTCTTCTGAATCATTGCGAGAACTGTACTTTTCAAAGTGAACCCATCTCTCTCCATGGAATCTCTATACAAATCTAGAGAAAACACACCGGAGCCTCAGTGACGTGGCAACATCACTTTCAAAAGACACGCCAACTCTTCACCTTGTCCATAATGCAAAGGTATTCTCATGAGTCCGTCTCTCCCTTGTGTGGTGGATCACACGTGAGCAAGAGGAACAGACAAGCACCCCATGTGAGTATAAACAAAGAGCTTGATCCATGTTTCATGGAGGTTCACAAGGCCTTCTTTCGACTGGTGACAGCATTCTCCGAGTGTGTTCACTATGTGCTACTAAAGCAGTCTTGGAGAGAATAATGTTGGCCGTGTTTCTTTTTGGAAATGGACACAATTTTAAGTGACATATATAGAATTTAACAAATTAGATACCCGACATTATTGCAATTTCACAGAGAAAATCTGACGAGTTTCAAAACTATTGCTGAAAGATAATGTACCTGTGCAAAATGTTGAAAGAGAGATAACTCTATTGTCACGCAATTGATACATGGCATAATCATATAGCTGCATATTAAGATGCTACTTTATTTCTTATAAACACAATAAACGTTTTATATCACTTGGAAAACATTCACAAATATTAACAAATTTTTAAAAAATGTAACTACATTGACATATGTTATTTTAGATTTGATTCCATAAGTATCTTTACGCTTAACTAAAATATTTTTCAAACACTGCTAATAAATGGCCAGTCTCTCCTAAATACTCGATAGTAAAAGGTTGTAATGTTTAAAAATATCAATTGTGTTGTTTAAAACAAGTGGCTCTCACTCTGAATAAGGAACGAAAAAGGATAAGATAAACGAGGGAAAAAAATAAGGGATCAAATCGTTTTTATATAAAACATACAGTATCTATTTTATTTAACATTTCAAATGTTTTAACATCTCAAAAATCAATGGAATAATACATATACATATTCTTTTATATTATTGCATATTAATTAGTATATTGGCATTCCACCGAACGAAATAATGAAAGACACAGAATGGTACGCCTTAATAAAAGAAGTCCTTATTTTCAAAATGTATGATATTACGTACTCCAAAGTATTAAATATATTCCACAGATTTATTGCATAACATTTACCAGGAAATGGGTTTTAAATGAAATCAACAAACTTGCCAACGTTTCGGTCGGTTTGCTTGGTCTTCACCAGGATGTATTATACTTTTCCTTTCCTCCTCCGGTGACCCAGTCACCAATCTTGTTTACCGAAACGTTGGAAAGTTCAAGTTGTTGATTTTATTTAGAATCTATAGCTGAAAGAAATTCATATCCTGGTTAGTGTGTCCGGTCTAAAATCTAGGATAAATTTCCATACTTCCTGTGATCTTCTAGGAAATAACAGAGTCATTTCCTGATGATGTAGTTTGATCGTCTCTGAGACATCCTGCTTCGGCGAAATGATCCTTTCCGACATGTGCACTCATACTCTTGCGCAATTTCGTAGCGCTGATTGATTATCTGTGTCGCTCTGTCCAAAGTGGACATGGTCGTCATGAGCTTCGAGTCTCCAGTGAAGACCAGCTCTAAGCTCTGGTTGGGAGCCAATCTACCTTCTCTCTTGTCCTTGGTTATGCCAGCGAACAGCACCACTCTGCTCAACCGTCGTCTCACCCATTGCGGGAGTTTCATTCCGCACACGCTCATGTTATGGAGCTTCACCAATAACACTTCTACACGTGTCAACACCCGAACACGTGTGATGCGCTCCAACCGAACAGACGCGTTCTCTATCTGATCCGTGCCTTGAGATGCGATTCCCGCCAACAAGTTGATGAGCACAATGGTTTCCAGTAGAACAAACACCAGGAACAAAACCATCGAAAAGTACTCTCCTTTCGGGAAAGAATCGAAACCCAATTCACCCGTCATCATCACCAGAGCTTTCATAATCGATCGGTGCCAATAGTTGAAATCGTTCTCCTCGTCCATTTCTTGGACTGTTTTGTTTTGAATTTCGTCTTGCAATGAGTGCAAGTTGTACTTTGGACTTCCTATGTAGAGAGTGTGAAAACTCAATCCGAAAGCGACGACGAAGGAACAGTAACACAAGAGAGGCAGAACGTAGTTTTTTGAGACGACTTTCAACATTTCTATGTGTTTCGCGAAGAGTGAAGTTTGGCCGAGTAAAACGAGTAATTCTGACCACGATAGAAGAATGGTGGTAACATTGAAAATCCGCTGGAAAAAATAATCTGGACTAACAAAAGGAATTAAGACTGTACCCAGGCTCGAAATCAAGAGAGATAACTCCAAATAATTTTCCCAACTTAACAAGTATTTCTTCATATTGATACTAAACTGTACAATTTCTCGAATTATTGTTAAAAGCCAAAACACTATAATGGCAGCTGCCAGAGAAATCATGTGTCTCTTAACGCGAGATTTCTTTCGAAGATAGTCATGATCACTTTTCATCTTTCTTCTTAGATTGTGTGACATGGGGTACGCACAATGAACAATAAACGTATTCAAAAGCAAAAGGAAAACGAAATATAAAAACATATTCAAATACACTAAGAATTTTGCCCGATTCCATTTTTGGTTGAGGAATGTCAAACAAACAGGATGATCCAAAAGATTACTTAATTCCTCACTTTTACTCATTTTAAAAAGGAAATCCATCTCTGTGTTTAGTTGAACGTTGCTGTTTAACAAAAGAGTACTTCTGTTTTCGTCTTCTATTGGTATGAGTGAACTTAACTGACTCATCGGTTCTTCATCAACCTCATCTCTGTACGAACTGTTACTAGATGCAATTAGTTGATACTTGAAAATGATCTCATAATCATCTTCAAAAGCGTTTTTCTGATTCGTCTCTAAACACTGGTCGAGGAGAGACTCGAGCTGTTTTTCATTTATGGGAGGTTTGCCTAAACCATTGTTTTTTTCCAGGCTTCCTCCACATTTCAATAAGCTTATTACAATGTCAAGGTTGTTGGCAGCGTATTCGGTGCGCATTGCGTAATGCAAAGCAGTATTCCCTAGCGAATCCGCTGCATTCACATCGAAACCATTTTTTCTGTTTTCGAGGAAAACGCTTAAAACATCGTAGTAGCGATATTTGCATGCGATAACAGCAGGTGGAGACTTGTTCCCTACACATACGTTGTTCGGATTAGCGCCTCGATCAAGAAGTGCAGTGACAGCATCCACCAAGCCGAGATCCGCAGCCTTTTGAAGAAGTGTATGAGATTTACTGCTGTCACATACAGTTAGTAGCCGCCTCTTATTAAGTCCTTCCGCAAATTGTTTTTCATCTCCCTTTCTTAAGAGAGAGAACAAATGATCTATTTCTCCTTGGTGATCTACTTTACTTATTACACCGTCAACTTCACTGTTTCCAACTTGCTCTTGTGGTATGTTTTTTTCCAAATTTGGAAACTCTTCTTGAAGCATTATACGGATGGATTTTCCATCCTGTTCTAATTTCCAGTTGATTTGTTTATTTTTCTTCTTTAATATGTCTTTTAAAAGTTTTTCATGTTTATTTTGTATACCTAGCATTATGGGTGTGATGCAACTGATATTTACCGTGTTAAAATTCAACTTTTCCTGCTGCAGAAGAATTTGCAGGCAATTACGTCTCCCTAGTTGTATTTTCTTGCTCGACGCTGGTTTATCCAGAAGATAGTGCAACGCCGTGTTTCTGAATCTATCGGTTGCATTGATATCCGGAGGGTTTTTACTTTGAAACATGGTGAGAAGCTCTTCGTCGTGCCCATTCTCACAAAGGATGTGGATTGGCGATTTTAACGTCGGACGAATCACCTTATTCGGATCAGCTTTAGCGTTTAGAAGAACTTGAATGATCTTAGCTCCCAAACCAAACTCACACGCGTAGAGGAGACATGTGGTGTGTAGAGGCGATCCAAACCTATGATTTACATTATAAATGAAATAACCGCCTTTCTTTTGGTTGAGGAGATCACGCAATTTATCAACTCTTTTACTCTTCAGACAATGTATCAGTTTCATGTGAGTCTTGTCAAGTTTTCTTAATTCAAAAAAAAGTTCTTTTAAATTTGGAAAATTCTCTTCCAAATCTTCGCTCGCTAAACGACCCTCCACTGAAGTTTCTATATCTAAGTCGTTCTTAAACAATTGTACCATACGTTGTACCAATTTCAATCGAGCTTCTTTGCTCTCCTGGGATTTTGTTCCCAATTCTTCTAGACTCTCACATTTATCCATTGACATCTTACTATCCCACATCCTTAGCATCATCCTGGTTTCTCTGAGCAGAGCATGGAATGCAGTGAGTCCATCGTTATCTCGAATGTTCAAATCATTAGGGGACATTTCAGGAACTAGACACTCAAAGCACTGGAGATATTCTTCTTGCCTCTGTGTAGTTATGAACTTACAAATCAAAATCAGAGCAGTGTTTCCTTCCGAATCACGAGCTGCAACGTCTGTGCGAGGGTCGCTCACTAACGCAGCGAGGGAATCAAAGTGGCCGTGTTTTGCAGCGAGATGAATTGGTTGAGAGGTTACGCCAGCAAGAGTGGGTTCTACGCTCTTCAGGAGGACTTTTACAAATAGACCTCTGTTTGGTTTCATACATGCTATTTCGAGACACGTAGCATCTTCTTGGGAACTGTACTTGAAATTCGGATTTACCTTTTTAAGAAGAATTTTAAATGTTTCGATATCTTCTTTTAGGAGTGAATAGAGCAGTTCATCTTGCAGATTGTTTTCTGAAAAAATAAAATGGAATAATAATATTGGGCACAATAAAAATTTAATTTACGCAAAAGAGTTTAATTTTTACTGATGTACATCGCCTTTTGTTGTTATCGATAATTATTTAATTATTTCAAAATGTTTGTGCATTTACCGTGATATTCAACACAACCTACAAATAAAAAAGGAAAAAATACACTTTTCTCGATAAACGTTAATTTATATTTCAGGTTAATATTTGGATTCTGACTAACATTCTTTTTGTAATAAAACTACTTCTTAATTTTATTGTTACGTAGCAAGACATTTTCCGAGTAAATTTAAGAATATTTTCTCAACAGTATTTTGAAACGTAGTTAGTACTCCATGAAAGAAACTCCCTTTATAAAAAATGAAGTTTAAATTTGTTATATTTCTAAAAACAATATAAATATTTAAATGAAAATTTTTATGGGTACTGTCAGATTCTGTATGTTCTAAAACTCGTGATCAACGTTTGTTTTAAATATACACATGAATAGTTAAGTGCAATAATGTGAAATTGAAGGTATACAAATCGTAACTTAGTAAAACTTAACGAAAAACTATTCGCTTTTCGACTTATTTCCTTTCATCTCACGGACCTAATGTGTTCATTTCTCCGTTGTAAAAACGTTTACCTCAATGAATCTTAATTAATAATATATTAATCTAGACACACAGGAATTTTAATATTTGTATTTAATTTCATGTAATATTCTTAACTTCTATCGAGTATTACACATTATACGTTCTAATGAAATTGAACCGTTACAGAACTACAACACTAAAAGAATATATTTGATGATTTTTTTAAGTATGTAGAGAAAACAATAGGGAATACAAAAGAAAATATAGATGCGTCGCCTACAATAATACAAAAGTAGGTTTCAAACAAAAATTAATACCTTTTTTAATTATAAATATATGTTATACGATGTAGGGTTCCCACTTGAAATTTCAAAGTTGCACACCCCCCCCCCCCCNGTTTGCAGCAAACTTTTTCTTATGAGTGGGTGGTCAAGGACATTCTGTATATACGATTTCTTGATTATGAAGTATTTCTTCTACATTGTACGAAAAATTACGAAATGTAATTGCAAAAAAATACTTTGGATCACCTTAAAGAACGAACGAATCAATTTTGAAAGCTAATCACCTTGAATTTAACACCATAAAAAAACTTGAAATCAAGTAAAGAAATATCCATCTCAAATTTCCAAGACACAAAAAATTATCACAGGCCATTGTGAGCCAACCCTGGACGTATTGTGTACTAAAGTTAAGATCTCTGAACTCTAAAGTGTCTGATAACTCAAAANGTTTCAGGTTCAGTAAAAAAATATGATTCATATTTTGAAGAACTCACTGCGTAGTTCACTTGAATCCACCCTAAAGAACGAGTGTACCGAATCCCGTTGCTCTAATCCTTTCGGTTTTGTCGCTGCATGTCTTAATAACATACATAAAACGCTTTAAAATTAAATTTAAAAAATGTACCGAAGATTCAAATGCACTTTCTGTAGAGGAACGTAAGACATATTTAAAAGCTCTAAGTCTTAAGTCTCTCTCATAGAAAAAAATGTGTTGAAAGTTCAATAAAATATATGTGATCGAATTTGCAAGAAAATTTTCGTGATTCACTTGGGTGAAACTGAAGAAAACGTGCGTGAAATTAGTAGCATTTTCGAAGGATTTCTGCATCTCAACACTGTCTGTGGTGTTTCTGGGAAATGGGATCAACCCTGACGAAATTAATAGATATTTACCTTTTTTTATTTCCCAAAATATTACATACATGTAACATATGTAAATACATAGTATATTCTGATAATACGAAGGTTATCCCCATATTAATAAAGCAGCAACCTGGTAGACAGAAAGACAAGTTAATCCATTTAAATATCGCGGGAAAGGCTAGAACACCTAAGAACGCATGAGGAAATATATATCACAGTGAAGTCATCTGGTGCAGCGTAACGCCACGACTTGCACATTTTACGAGGATGACGAAGATATTTCACTTCGAAAATCCTACATCGCATTCAGTCAGTGAGCAGCAAAAATAAGAACACGGTATGATTAGAACACAGGCTGCATTAAACAACGACGTTTCCTGATTGGTTATGGGGATGCGAGTTTAGGGAAATTCATTTCGTGAGAACAACAGAGGAGAGTTAGAGAGAAGCGGTTTTTATGAGCTTTTCGGTGAAGACTTGAGCAATCGATCGGCAGCATTTACGACAACCGAGTTGAGGTAAAGAGTTTTTAGTTGTTGTTTTTTTTTTTTTTGGGGGGGGGGGNATTCTCACAAGTAAATGGCGAAGAATACGATCAGAGTCTTCCACATTTTGAATGACTCGTAATTCAAAATGAATCTGAACATATTTTTAACGCGTATCTGCAAGAAACACATAGCAACCAAAATACTGCGCAATCAGAACATTGAAATCAAATGAAGTTGCGATCAGAACTGAGACAATTAACAAGCATAACTAGCAACAGAGCACGTGTTTCGTAAGCCAAGTGAGTGCGTTGTTTAACCGCAACGCGACAGTATCGGCGGGAGTTTTTTTTTCTGTAACGTTTTACCTTTCATTATAATCTAGTGTGGAATACTTGCACGTCTACATACAAAAATTAAGTAATTCTTAATATTGAGCAAACCTCGAAAAACTTTTTTACCCAATTCATCTCTTTGAAATAGAAAATTTTAAAATACATAGGTAATATATAAAGCACATAACCGAGGAAAATGATGGAAGTTTCTACAAAAATACATTCATAATTAAACAAAACGTAGACCCGGCTACCACAAAGTTTGCACTGTAACGTTTCTGGGTCTATGTCATGCTTGAAACATAAATGATCGCCAAGAGTAACTTATAGTTTAATTAATACGAGAAAAGAACTTGGAAACTAAAACTGCACACGTAAACTAAATAAAAATTTGTTACATAAATTCAATGCAACAAATTTGTTAACTGTTAACTTAGTTTATTTCACAACAGCACAAACTTCTATTAAAAAATGATTCACACTAACGTTACAACTATTTCTGCACTTAACTAAAATTGACTATAAAAAGTAAAATTTTCAACTAATATTTTGAGAGGTCCCCCCCTCGGTTGACAATTTACTTTGAAATTATTTTTACCCTTTTCTGTTAAGTCCCACGCTCTGACCAGTTTTGGATCTGTCAAGTTTGCAACGCCTCTCTCCTCTTGCTTCCCCTTCGACAAGGGAAGATTCGTTCGACAATCGTAGGTCTATTTGAGACGGCGCCTATATTTGCAAGACATCGTGCGGCGGGTAAATCGTAACGAGATAAAATGTTTAATTACACCGCTATTAAAGATATATTTTGTATTTTTTTATTATACACATTTTGGACTTCTATAACAAAAATATTCTGTATATTCCTGACTTCAATAAACTTTACCATTCTCTATATTTAAACGACAACTCGAGATTCGTTGTCTCGCAAGGTCTTCATAGGCAATGTAAACGATATTAGAGTTTCTGTAAAAAACGTTTGCGTAATACTGTGATAAAATATAGTTTTTAACAGAATTCGAATATAATTACAAGATATCGTATGGAATTGGTATAATTCGAATCACAAATTACTTATAAATATTCCTATAATTTCTTATACTTATACAGTCAAGTAAAGAAATCAAATCTCATTGCCTACAAGTGATGTGTATTGTCGAAAGTAATTTCACATAATTTGCGATTCTCTTCAGTTTTTCATATATGTGAAAAGGAATTANAAACGTTTGTCTCAAATATGAACTAATAACACAAAAGTTTAATTCTCGAGTTATAAATAATATAAAACTACTTAAGGAACAAATAAATTACATCTTCTAGTGACATATTTATCCACGATATAACTATTTGGTAGTAATCGTGCAACCTAAAAAAATTATCAGAGATCAATAATATGAAAACCTCGTTGACAAATTTTTTTACAATTGAAATACTTTATATATTCTACACACTTAACTCACTCCTCATTTATAATGTTAGTACTAACATTTATACTGTTAGTAATTTATTGATTTCCAGAGCAGGGAACGAACATTGTCATTTAGAAATATTCTTTGCGGGTATATAACTTTTTACGAAGCAACATGGATGTTACATTTGTGAAGATAAACGCATTAGTCAGACATTCAGTATAATATTTACAATGAATTTAAATCGAGCGAGGCAGATAACAAGGTCGTATTTAGTTTTATATGTTAAGTTATTGTAACTTGTAGTTCGCAGTATTCCTGATTCAGTGTCATATTCCAAGGACTTGTTATTTTAAATCTAGAAATCTTCTCCAATTAACGTAACATTTTGCCGTCAATTCAACAGAGAATTTCATATTTTCAAAAAGTGTTCAACAAATATGAGATATTATACGAAATATATTTTTTCATTGTTATATTTATGTTACTTATGCATAATATTATAATGGCGTTCTACTTTTTACTGGCTGTAAAATTAGAAATTGAGATCGCAGAAATTTTCCTCTCGGACAAACTACGAAGGCGCGAATGACACGTAATTTCGTTTAACAAATAGAACGTAGAATTAAAGAAACTTTTATATTTGATTGTCAAATGATAGAGCAGGAACAACGAAGAGATTTCTAATGAAACTCGCGGAGAGAAATACATTTTAGTTTTATGTTAGTGTAATATGCATTATGACTATGAAAGGCTAAACCTACACAACATCTAGTTTTCTTTTTTCTTTTTTAATGTTTGTAGAAAAAATAAATTTATCTACAATAATGTAGTGTAATTACAAAATACAAAATAAGAAATACAAAATAAGAATACAGCGACCCTAGAGATGATTCTAAACTAGCATCACAACATTGACCATGCACGATTAAATTGCAATAGACTGTTTAACAAAAAATAAAGTAATTGATTGTTTATAATAAAATTGCATAATTAATAGATCATATACTCTTTCTTTAGTAACAATTGTTCTCCAAACGTATAATGTTGTAAATCTAGTTGCTATATGAAAAAATATTTATTGAAAATATGGTTTGGATGTATATTAGACCCGTTTCCTACTCAATATTTTTATTAAAATAAAGTTTTAATACTTGGGGTATAATTACGAACTCGTGAATTTCTTTTGGTATCATTGTTTTCTTTAAATATCAGTCATTTACTTTCAAATTCAATATAATTTTTTTTTTGCACATGTTTATTGAAAGTTCATCTGCCGACGAGACGACAGAGTTTCTATAAAATAATTTCTATTCATGTTCTCTTCAAGTTTCGATATTTTAGTTTCTTCATGTGTAAATGCAAGAGTTCAATAATATATTTTAAGAGGAATTTAGAAAACTTCTTCGAATTTTCAATAAACATGTGCAAAAAAAATTATATTGAATTTAAAGGCAAATAATTTATATTTAAAGAAAACAATGATACTAAATTTTGAAATTATGCTATACGTTTTTTGAATCTTCGGTTTTTGTTATTATATTCAAAGTGTGTTCAGCCATTATAAAAATGAAGTACAGTTCTCAATACGTTGTTTGAAAAAAAATTCTCACTAGCCAAACACTTCAACGTTTTTTGTGTGCATCGAACTAATTTAAAGGTTTTACTTATTTTCATTATTACTAGTTTTAATATTTTCAATATTAACAAACTTAATATTGGAAATTACCGACCAATATCTCCACTACCCAGTTTCTAAAAAATCCTAGAAAAATTGTTCTATAAGCGTCTTCTAGATTTTTTATCAAAAAATAACATTCTCTCTGACGATCAACACGGTTTTAGGAAATCCTTTTCCACTACAAGCGCCATATTTTCCTTCTTAAACGATGTTACCACATCTCTAGACAGTGGAGAAAATCCTCAGGGTGTTTTTCTTGACTTATCCAAAGCATTCGATGTCATCGATCACGGAATTCTCCTTACCAAATTGCATTCTTTAGGCATTCGTGGACTTCCACATCAATGGCTAACTTCTTATTTAAAAGATAGATATCAACAAGTAGAAATATCCTATACTAAAAATAAAATACTTGAGCGATGTCTTTCAGAAACAAAGCCACTTACTTATGGAGTACCCCAAGGATCAATTCTCGGCCCTATACTCTTTTTCTTGTATGTGAACGACATGTCATCATCCACATCAGATTGCAAAATGGTTCTTTTTGCTGATGACACTAATTTACTATGTAAACACGCCAATGCTCAAAAAGTTTTGTCTAACCTTTCGACTTGGTTCCATGCAAATCGTCTCATTGTAAACACTGACAAAACAGTGTCTATGTCATTTCACAATAGTATCACAAAATCTTTACCCCAGGTTTCTCTTTCTTTAAACGGAACACAATTAAAAACTGTTACAAATACAAAATTCTTAGGTCTCCATATTCAAGACAACCTCAAATGGAATTGTCACATTGACAATCTTAATTCCCAATTAAGCAAATTGTGTTACGCATTCCGAATCTTAGTTAACGCAGTTAGTCCACGTATTTCCCGTTGCGTTTATTTTGCAAACGTTTACTCCCATTCACGTTACGGCATTACCTTGTGGGGTAATTCCGGTCAGAGTATTCAAACTTTCAAAATTCAGAAGAGAATAGTTCGGATAATTTGTAAATCTCACCCCCGAAACCTTTGTAAACCTTTATTCATGGAATTAAATATCTTAACACTTCCCTGCATTTATATTTATGAAACTATCTTGTTTGTTAAGACCGAATTACTGAAGCACCACCCTTGCTTTATACGAAACAGTCTCGTTCACGAACACAATACTCGCAATAGTAATAATATTCATCGGCCTAGAGTGTCAACCACTCTTTTCCAAAAAGGAACGCATCATTTGGGAATCGTTCTATATAATTCCCTGCCCAAGAATNACGCATCATTTGGGAATCGTTCTATATAATTCCCTGCCCAAGAATGTAAAAGAACATTATGAAATTGAATATCTTCAAATCCGCGGTTAAAAACTACCTCCTGCACCAGTGCTTCTACACTGTAAAAGAATTTATTGATTTTAATAAAAGTTAAATTCGTCTTGTACTTTATCACGCCATTGCTGTAGCACTTTTTAAATAACTTATATCAATTTCAAGAAACTATTTTCTTGCATGGTTGTGTTACCGTATGGCTCATATTAATTTAGATTTATGTGTACCCAACTTTGGCACGGTTGTGTACATTAATTCTGTAGCCCCATCCTGGCCCGGGTTTTTCTCCGTTTTTCCTTCGGGTAGAGGCGAATTTCTTATACAGGTTCTCTAGGCTTTGTCTAGGGGCGTGTTTATTGTAACAATAAAACGTGAATTTAGTATTTTTCCAACTCTTATGATTTTTAAACACTATACTCAGAATAATCTATAGTTCGATAACAACTTGTACATGTAAATTTACAAACATATTTGCGTTAAATTACAAANATGTATTATAACTCGCAGCTAACTTTTTATCTTATCTAGGAACTTTTGCTGAAATTTTTGAATCCACCTCTGCCTTAGGCGGATCTGAATTGATGGGATGGTCCCTTGCTTGCTTCCGGAGAGTAAATTAGTTTATTGTCCTGCACGTGGTCATACGCAGTTTGTACTGTTTTTTGACAATAAATTTATTATTATTATTATAGTTCTAGACAGGTTATGCGTTTCGTGAGGACGCGATTAGTCACACAATTATTTGCAATTTAATTTTTTCATATTAAATACAGAGAGACATAAATGTGTTGTTGTTTTTTAATTCAGGCTTTAGGGCTCACCAACGTCAAGGTCATTGGAGCCCCCTTCCAGTGTGTAATTAGTTACGAACTTCTTAATTCACTGGGTTTACATTAAAGCAATCCAGTAAGTAATATACGAGAGAGTAATATATTCGTAGCACAGAAGCTGTTGTAACCTACGTTTTCTCAAAAAATAATTAGTAAATATGGATATTCATTGCAAATAATATATTACTGGATCGTTTATAATGTGTGAAATGAAATCTTTTGATGAAATTCGAAAAGGCATCCTGAAGAAAAATGAGAATGAAATATTTTCTTATCTATTGATCGAACAAAGTAAGTAAAGGGTGTAAAACGAAAGGGAAATAGCTTACAAATGAATGTAAAATAAAATAACTGAATGAAATTGTTGTAATTGCTATAAGAAACGAAAACTATATACGTTGACTTAAAAATTATTTCCTAATCACTCACACAATTAAAGTGAAACACAGCTTTTTTTTTAAATTACGCCTGCTATTCCTAGACACCTTCTTTGGGATGTAAGGAAATATTATTGCATCAATAGTTTTGTTTTCTACTTACGAATGTTTACATAGTTTTACTTAAATGAGTTTTTTCAACGCATTTCCTTGAACTATTATAAAAATTGAAGAAAAAAGTTTCCCTATCAGTTACTGAGGTAGGATCTTCTACTTTCATTCTTTGCCGCTATATTTTATAGTGGTAAAAAGTATTCTCTATCCAGTAAAAATCAGCCTTGCGTTTAGAAGAGTAGTTTTGGAACTTTTTGTAAATTCCGGATTTGTGCAGCACATCCAGTAGAAGTATGATATGTCAGCATATATTTTTTTATTAATAATATTTAAAATATGTATTTATTAATCAAAATTCCAAACTTCTGTTCTTCGAATGAAGTTCGAGTGGAAAATTAATGACGGAAGTCGATTGTATTTCGATACTTGGGGGGTCATTCTGCGGTATATCATTCTTTCCTGGGGAAAAAGATACGAATTAAAATAAAAACCAAGTTTGTGTTTTATATTGGATGTGCGGTCGGCTCTCAAACTATATGTAAACATTGACAATTTACGTATCTGAAAACGGATATTTTGATTTTTTACTCTTAATGA
>NNCF01127304.1:254932-265164 GCA_002313205.1 Laupala kohalensis
AATGAAAGGGGTGAATGGCATGTTAAAAACAACTTTTCGATATAAAGGACACTCAAAACGGATATTTCCATCAAAATATCGCAATCAAATTGTTTCCGCTTTAACAACACTGTCTACCCTTGATAATACTCTTCTAATAGTTATAAAAATATTGAAATCATATTTTCTAGTTCGTTTTTGGACATTCTCCGTAAATCTCTTCTAAAAAAGAAACTAAGCAAGATCTTGTTTCGTCTCAGGTCTCATCAAATATAGAAGTTAAACTAATCCACTGATAATTTTTAGTGTCTTTCCAAATGTTTTAAACAGCACAAAAGAGCACACGTTCAAAAACGTGTTTTTATCACAAACAAATACGTTTATTTTTGAAGTCAGTATGAATGTTCTTTTCTGTTCCTTCCCAGGTCTAAAATCTCATGTTAATAAAAACCACGTCCTATAGTTAAAAGTTACGTAGAATCAGTCGATGTATTTTTAATAGATTTGTGTTTTCTTTAGTTTTATTTTGAGACGTATCAGCAAATTCGGTCGAGTTTTTAACGAATCCCGGAAAAAGTAGGAAGAAGAAAAGAATTAGCATAATGATACAATGAATGCATCAAAACAAATGCAAACTTTTAAATTATATTTTCTCGAAACAGAAAACTCAACTCTACAAACCCGTTTAAAAAGTGTGTCATACCACTTAGCATTTAACTAACAAATTAAAAGCATTGATACCAATACCTGCTCTAAAATGCCATACTCAGAGTTGGTAGAACTAAAAACGTAACTACGCAGAAATAATGTTTCTTAATTGCAATTATGATCGCAAACTCATAATTTTACCGATAAATATAAGAACGTGAAAATAATGCTTTTGTTTACGCGTTGAAGTTATTTTGATATACCCAGACGCAAATACGATGCTATTCAAATGTTTTACAGTAACAGACTTCGTAAATTAAGGCAGTAAACTAATCTACACTCGTGTTAAAAAGTCATATAACAGGTTTTTACATTCTTCGTATATTATTTCGAACAATTGTTCCAGAAACATGAAGAAAACTGTATTACTTCACGTTTCTGAAAAGAAAAAAACATGAGACGGTAAAAACTGTATTACTTCACGAACATATGAAAGAAAAAATTTCATCCAATTAATTTCGATAGAAATGTTGGAGGTAAAATCGAAGAAATGCATGGGTTTGGATTGGGGAAATGGTAATGTACACTATCCAGCCATAATTGAAATCAGTTGCAGAATTACTGTCATAAATAATACATCTTAGAGAAATCATCCATCAATCAGACATCCATCAAAACAATATTCCGTTTTAACTCTATAAAAATAAGGTCATTCCATAACTTGTCTTGTTAAACAAAAAAAAAAGAACTAACAGACGAACAGAAGAATAAACTTGTTCGTTAAAGAATATTGTCCCCTGAGGAACTCCAGCTTCAGGGGAACGAAACGAAAACTAGTGAGACTGAAGCAGCAGCAGGCATGCAGGAAAGATTGATGGTGGGCTATAATTGTGTCTTTCGCAAAAGTTGACCCGTAACCTCCCCTGCGTGAGCCCTAGAGAAAAGATGCTACCGACAAGGATGGATTGTTCAACAAACAAGCGGGAAAAGAATGTCGTGGAAACGCACTTATAAATCTCGAGTCAATATACTCGCACCCAAACTTGAAGTGTATTCAGAATAAGAACAAAGTATAAACATAATCCTTGTTCTAAAAAACGAGTGTTCCTATGACAATGTTCGAATTTAATAGAGGGAGACGAATGGATTCTCTCCCCTTCTTATTTTCAATATATACATTTTATGCATATATTTCTACCATGAGAAGACATATATACCTCCACATGGAGAAAATATGTGATAACTCTCGGAAAATGACGACGATCGGGGAATCGAACCCGAGAGTACTTCTCTTATTGCAGGGGTGTTAACCACTACACCACCCTTTCGCCTCCCTAAAATGTACATCATTACAATCTCGATTGGATCCATCAAGATAGAAATGGTGTACTGATGTGGAAGGTAATGGGTGGTGTAGTGGTTAATATACCTGCGGTCAATACAGAGTCCCGACTCGACGTCATTTTCATCACCTCTATATTTTATATATATTTCCTACCGGAAATATACTTTCTCTTCGCGTGATTGTCAAATGTCAAAAAAATGTCAAAATTGAGCATAATTTCAACTAAAATAAAGAATTAGACTCTCCTTCTGCATTCCACTCATCTTACAATCGGATAAAATGCAATAATAATTACAAACGCAACTGACACAGGATACTGCTAGTAGTCTGCGAAGAAACAGCCACCATTAATAAAATGCATTTCAATTTTTTCAAAAGTATACATTTAAACACATATATAAGAAATTCAAAGCATTTCTCTTGAGGGAAGGGGGTCATTCTGATCAGTCCAGTTGAATAAATAAATAAATAAATTTTCAAAAAATCAGTTACAAACTGCACGTAGCCACGTGGACAATAAGCGAATATACTAATTTAATTGAAGATTGCCTCTTGGATATTGTAATACTGACGACTCGATATTAACACAATTAAACGTATAAAAATAGGATAATGCAGTTGAATATATAAAAATAGAATGAGAATTTACTAAAAAGGAAGATGATAAACGAAAACGAGAAATCAATAAGTATGGAAGAGATCAAAGGAATGTGAAAAGAAGGTAAAGAAAAAAAAGTCCAAGAAAAAGAAGCCAAACCAGGATTATTCTTTATTAGAAAGTAACAATGATGAACAGAACTATGAAAGTAGTTCGTGCAAACATATTTTTTTTGACCAAGACAAGAAAAGATGCATAGAGTGGACAGAGAATTATCGTTCGATTTCTAAAGAGAAATGGATAAAACATTGCGTGAGCCTCGGTTGGTCCTATCTTCACTAAATATATACCTTGAATAAATATAAAGAGAAACAAGGTTCTATAAAATTACAGTTGAAAAATAATATTACGTTTCCGTAATATTTTTAGTCCTCTTTCCGTGATAATTATTTTACTTAAATGCTAATAACTGCATTCGCGTGACTTGCTAACTGCGCAAAGATGAGACGAGTTTCACATCAATTAAAAATCAATTCAAAATGTTGTGTTATTGTCACTGACGCATGATTCAAATACATCTTTCTAAATATAATCTTTGTAATGAACACAGTTTAGGCAAACCGCATAGTAATATGCAAAATAAATGTAGGTTAGGTGTTGCCAATTTAACATAATGAATTCATTAATTAATTCAGCCCATTAGATATTACTAAATGAGACTACGAATGTGTGTAAAATTTCAAGAAAATGAATCACTGGAGTATAACAAGATTTTACAAAAATTTTGTTACATGGAAAACCATTTTACTGAATCGAAATATCATTAAAGTACGGAAAATAATACAAGAAAAAGTAAGAAGAATGTGTAAAATGTACTTCAATACATTTTTACCAATAGTAGTTTAGTGATTGGGGTGCGATGTACACTCATTTTCAATCAGGTGTTGCAACACTCGATACTGTCAGAGATGCTTAACGTGGTGGTTGGAGGCTATCCAGGCAAATGCAAGAATTCTATCCCACGTGACAGATTCCGAAACGTATGGTCTCTTATCTTCTTCCTTGTTCGGTGACACGCTGAAAAACATTGTCTTCAAATATTGTCAAAAACTATTTATACTTGTAAATGAGTGCGTGGAGTTATGAAAACTCTTGTTACTGCGTAAATATTTTTACGTCAAACAAACGTTTCCACTTGATCGAACACAAATATCTACGTGCCAGAAAAATTAGTTCCTGTAAACAATACAATTGTACTTGTGAAGGAATTAATAAAATGTAATTTCAATCAATATTTACACGATTAGTGCAAAAGCATTAATTGTTTTTTTCAGAAAATAGATCCACATGACGCAAAAAAACTGTTTAAACTACGCGTTTCATTTATTTATTTATTTAAAATATTGATGGTGTAATAGTGTACGAAAGATTTGGTTTTTGAGAGTTTGTTGATAAATATTATAAAATCCGAGACAATCAAATTTACCTTTAGGAAGAACTTTCAAGAAAATAAAATTTTCAGCAATAAAATATGTTTGCACTAGAAAATAATTTCTTCAAATATAAATTAGTTTGAAAAAATTCACAAAGCACTAGATAGAATCTTCTGTGTCCAACATTTTCCCTCCAAATATGTGACCAAGGAAATGGGGAAAGGCCACAGAATTTACATGCATATAACTATTACAGACTTTTGTTCATTATCAGAAGTTGGCGATCGTAATTAGTGCGATGGTCGGTGGCTGTAATGAGCGAGATAATTATCGCAGTGAACTCCCCTTTCATAGAAAGGCCAAGTTTCTGGTGGAACGTGGTTCATTCACCACCAAAATCATGGTTTCGATAAAACTTGATTCTCCAAAGGTCAACGGAGTGTCCTATTAACGGAGTGTCCTATTAACGTGCACTGGCAGGTTCTCCGTATAGTGCCAACTAAAACACGTAGAGAAGAGAAATTAACTCGTGAATTAACAACAAATTATGTTTTAATGTAATTATTAGTGAACCTCAAAAACTGATATAAAGTATCTTATGGTTGGTGTCTAGTTTTTATTCAATTTTCTTCAAAGAAATTCAAGCAACCTTTTATGTTTTTTACGGATATCTTATAATATGTGTGAATTTAATAAATAAGCGAACATTGTTTTTTATTTCATTTGCAACATGTAAAAATGCCAATTTACAAAAAATACTTACTTTTTCGGTAATCTTTATTACTTTTTGTTTAGTTGTTTTATTCTTATTCATTTAATATTTTATACTATACTATAGA
The DNA here is from genome assembly GCA_002313205.1 of Laupala kohalensis. Taxonomy (NCBI): domain Eukaryota; kingdom Metazoa; phylum Arthropoda; class Insecta; order Orthoptera; family Trigonidiidae; genus Laupala; species Laupala kohalensis. Next base: position 259,775 of record NNCF01127304.1, read on the forward strand.
TAATTATTGTCGTACAACTAATGCAAAGAAATACAAGTCGGATAAAAACCTTTGACATTTTTTTAAAACAAAATCATTAATGATATTTCGAATGAAATGAATATGATTTGGTTAGTTTCGTAATCCGCCATTGGTAGAGAATCTTGCTTCTATTTTATTTTATTTTTTCTGGTTGGAATGAGGTGTTCGTTGATCCCGCAGTTGCTAGACGGGAAAAATACTCTGGCTCATATTTACAGTGAATTGTGTACTCATGTTTCAGATTGTCGTAGACACATTTTATATAAGTTATTAATTTTTTTATGCATTGATTCATATTTCCTCATTCCGTTAAAAACTACGTACGTTCGACAGTCTGACAAAATCAGTATGGGAGCAGTCACAATTATTTCGGATTATATAATGCCTACTGCACCACCGAAGTATTTAGTAACACGATAAATGTGCATCTGCACTAAGCCGGTAGTATTTTTTTCCTAGCTTCGGTAAATTCATACTCCAGTGATTCATTTTCTTGAAATTTTACACACATTCGTAGTCTCATTTAGTAATATCTAATGGGCTGAATTAATTAATGAATTCATTATGTTAAATTGGCAACACCTAACCTACATTTATTTTGCATATTACTATGCGGTTTGCCTAAACTGTGTTCTTTACAAAGATTATATTTAGAAAGATGTATTTGAATCATGCGTCAGTGACAATAACACAACATTTTGAATTGATTTTTAATTGATATGAAACTCGTCTCATCTTTGCGCAGTTAGCAAGTCACGCGAATGCAGTTATTAGCATTTAAGTAAAATAATTATCACGGAAAGAGGACTAAAAATATTACGGAAACGTAATATTATTTTTCAACTGTAATTTTATAGAACCTTGTTTCTCTTTATATTTATTCAAGGTATATATTTAGTGAAGATAGGACCAACCGAGGCTCACGCAATGTTTTATCCATTTCTCTTTAGAAATCGAACGATAATTTTCTGTCCACTCTATGCATCTTTTCTTGTCTTGGTCAAAAAANTCATCATTGTTACTTTCTAATAAAGAATAATCCTGGTTTGGCTTCTTTTTCTTGGACTTTTTTTTCTTTACCTTCTTTTCACATTCCTTTGATCTCTTCCATACTTATTGATTTCTCGTTTTCGTTTATCATCTTCCTTTTTAGTAAATTCTCATTCTATTTTTATATATTCAACTGCATTATCCTATTTTTATACGTTTAATTGTGTTATTCAAGTAACATTTGCAGAGGGACATATTGTGCTCACATGAACGGGGTATTTTGTACATATATGATTACAAAACTCACCAGTCATGTTACAGCCTCCCTTACAGGAATTTAACTGTAGATATTACAATAAATAATAACTAAATACAAATTTCTGAAATTAGAAGTTGATGTTACAAATAAAATACTTTTATATCAAAATTTTAAGAATCGTACAATCTTTTATAGAAGAAATCCTCTCCCTCATCTAAACAAATGGACTTCACGAAAACGCAAGTGAATGAAGTAAAATGCTATTTCCAACCCTCATGTCTTCTACAAAACCTCCACCGTCAATTCTTTCTTTAAGTGATCCATTCAGAGGCTTTTCTTACGATATTTTCTGCAGAAATGATTCTTTCAACAGAACTTTCCTTTCGGTGTAAAACACGCACCGTTATACAGTGGGTTTTGTTTCCTTTTTTTACTTCAACTGGAGTCTTTCTTTCCATTAAAAAAAACGCTTTTTTCTTTGACGGAATCTCGATGTGTTGCGTGTTAGAGAGAAAGAAATTTACACATAATGTAAGTTGAAAAATGCTACGGGAAGATAAAAGCATTACAGACAGGTCGTAATGACATGGCGTTTACTGGTTGAGATTATCGTATTGGAAAAGTGGAAACTTTGAGTATATACTCACATTTAAGAATTAAATTCCAAATTCAAAGGTCCTTCCTAATATTCTCGGATGCTCCAAGTCAACAAACCGATTGTTACTTCTTGATATAAAAATTAATATATTTTCCAAAATAAATAGAAAATAGGACTTTGGAAGAAGAAAAAACAAAGGGTGCCGTTGACGAGCCCTAAAACCCCACAAAAAAAAAAAATTGCCAGACACGTGTGGCTATAATTACGTCACTAAGTCTAACATTTACGTATTCTGTATTTACTCATATAATTTACTTCTCTATTTAAAATATTTGTGATTATATGTTCATTGTTCAAATGAGATTGTAATGTTTGATTGAAAGAAAAAATAAATAAATGGGAGACATAGGGAAAACTCTCGGTTAGACTGCCTTCTCGGTGAAATTTCAAATTTTATTTAGGTTTACATTCTTCTAACTCTTATTCTGTTAATTATTATCTAACTTCCCTGAAAGTCAAATTGACTATACAGAGAAGAGCAAATGCTTTTAACTCATGCCCTTTACACCAATCGGTGATGAGCAAACGAATGTTTGCAGGCAGCGATACTGCGAGTTCACCCCTAGTTTTCCCTTTTTTCTCTATTCTGTATTCACAAGGAATAATAATTCAGGAAAAAGATCAAAGAAATATAATCGTAAAAAATTAAATAAGAGTAATACGTTTACCGAAATAGATGATACGACGCCGATGATATTAGAAGTGAAAACCATGATCCCATATTCGCCAGAAAGCAATTAAAAACAATGGAGGACAGTAAGTTCATTTACTCTCGAAAAGCAAGCAAGAGACAATTTCATCAACTTCGCTCAACGATGCCAAAAGATAAACCTGGGTCGAGATGGAATTATACAAATAATGTGCTTAGCAGTGCCAAGATTCATTAGAGGTAAAATATTTAACGATGATAAATAATAAGAAACTATTATAAGCTTGAATTAATTATTTTCATTCGTTTTTTAATAAAGAAATGACAATAACGTGTTAAAAGTGCGAGGGAAACGTGTATAAGGAAATCGAAAGTTAATGGCCTAACGCTGTACATAACGCCTTATGTCCTCTTTCTTTGTAACAAAACTTGTGCATGAGCGATTGCAAAAGGTGAACTAGTACACTCATGGAATCTGTGATGCATTTTGGGTCCGGTTCGTCTTTTGATATGGAATTTATAGTATCATGAAATAAATCACTATCGACTTCTTTTTCCCTGTTGAAGCAAGCGAACGGTAAAGTGTTATGCCCCTGGTGGATAGAAGATAAGACTTGCTATTTTATCGAGCGTAGTAGTAAGTAGACGACTTTCGATGGAATTTTGTGAGATTAGACTCGTAAGATAGAAGATAGATGTAAACTCAAATTCTGTACTTTCTGATTATGCCAAGGCTGCATATGAGATGCAGTATGTATGCAGCGTTCGCTCCATTTTCATCTTTAGCATTGTATTCCATCAATCTAAATTAAATCCTAAAGTCTATCTTCTTTTCGTTAATATATTGGAGTTTAATTTATATGTGTGGGATTTTTTGGACAAGTAAAAGAGTTCTCCAAGTTGATACACATTTTTTAATAATATCATTAATTTTATTTACATCTAATTTAATTTAATTTAATTTAATACAACCAAATGCTCGCTTCTTTACCAAGAACAAACCCAGTTCTCACGCTCGCTGTCCACGACTTGAGAGCTACTCCTTGCGGCTCTAATCGTACCACCCTTCCACCGTAAAACAAGGCCTTAAGAATGGTATTCTCAATACACTTTCACCCACACCCTTCCACTCACACTCCTTAGAAGATGTTATTCTGATTTCATAAGTTAATAACATTTCTGTTTGCAATTGCACTCGTAAAATATTACATCCGACACATCAAGAAATTAGGCAAATAGTGAAGAAATTGAAAAACAATAAATATTCAGGAACAGACAACATTATACCTGAATTTATTAAATTAGGAAGTTACATCCTTATAAACAGAATACTTCAGTTGATCAAGAAGACATAGATGAGGGAAGAAATGCCTAAAGACTGGCATCAACGGATAATATGTTCAGTTTATGAGAAAGGAGACCGCAAATGCTGTCGTATTACAGAGGAATTGTCTTACTAAATGTAGTTAATAAAATATTCTCTAACTTATTGTATAATAGACTAATAGACATAGAACCAAAGCTGGGAGAAATACAAATGGGATTTAGACGCAATAGGTTAACCATAGATAACATCTTTATGGTGAAACAAGTTTCCGAGAAAAGCCATGAATTTAATATCCAAATTCACAATTGTTTGTAGACTTCAAACAAGCCTTCGACAGCGTTGAGAGATCAGCGATATGTAAGAGCTTAAGTAAATTTGACGTACCACAAACTCAGGAAACTGATTATAATGACCCTCCAAAACTCCCAGTGTTAAGGGAGAATAGATAACGAGTCACAGCAACCTATGAAGTGAAAAAAGATGTTGAAGAAGGAGACCCACTTTCAGCCATTATGCTCAGCCTGGTAATGAACGGTATATTAGAAAGCTTAAAGTGAGAGGGAACATAGCTTACAAACTCAAATAGGTATGCGCATATGCAGGCGATATATTGATTCTAGAACACATCATCTTAAAAGAGACATTATTAAACTGAGCGCAGAATCACAAAAGATAGGTTTCATAATAGATGAAGGGAAAGCAAAATACATGAAATGTGATAGAAGGCAAGGTACAGAACCTGAATTTGAATGTGAAAACAAAAAATTTGAAAAAGAATGTTCCTTTAAGTATTTAGTCACAATTGTTAACACCGACAATAGTATCGAAGAAGAAATAAAGAAGAGGATAGCTATGGACAGTAAAGCATGTTATGTGCATAAACAACTGTTCTTCAATAGAATAGTTTCTAGAAAGACAAAATTACATTTATATAACACAACAGTTAAGCCAGTGGTAATATATGCCTGTGAGACCTAATTGTTTTTTCATTGTCCAGAACGCACAATATAATTAGAACATTGTATTTGAAAGAAAGATATTTAAAAAAACTTTGAACCGACAAATATTGGAGAAGATATCTGGAGACAAAAACAAACGCAGAACTAAATAAATTAATGAACCAATATAATATTGTCACAGAAATCAATGCTAGAAAATTGGCATGGCTTGGTCATGTGGAATGTATGAACTACACTCGTGTGGTAAAGAACATTATAAGAATGGGTTCCTATTGCACTAAAACCAAAAGACAGACAAAAAAAAAGAGGGTATGATGATGTGCGCCAAAATATGAAGAAAATGAAAGTTGGATGAGACTGTCGCAGAATAGGAAGGAATGGTCGAAAGCGATTGAGTCGGCCAAAACCCACCTAGGGTTGTAGAGTCTTATCAGAAGAAGAAGAATAACTTTCCTGAATACATCATCTCAGCTCGTCCTTCTCATCCTCCCTTAGCCTAACAAAGCAAATATCCGACACATCGCCCA
>NNCF01127304.1:276402-289037 GCA_002313205.1 Laupala kohalensis
CGCGTAGTACTCTGCCCATCTACTCGAAATTTTGTTTCCCTCCGTTAGAATTGTTCCATTATGCGCTCTAATGATTACTGCTCTAGGTTTGAATCCATTCTTGATGTATTTGACTTCCCTGTACCATTCTCTAGCTTCTCCGCAATTGTACTTTTCCTTAATATTTTCCATCTTACTATCCCACATTTGTCTCTTTTTCTTCCTATACAGCTTGTTACACTCCTTTCTTTTTCCTTTATATGTTTGTTCGTTTTGTCTTGTCGGTCTTCTCCTGTACTTTTCACACGCCATATTCCTTTCATGGAGAGCCTTTCCACATTCTTCATCAAACCACTCATTTCTTTTCGGTCTAAATGTTTTTCTTTCCTAAATGTGACGCACCTCGCCTATTCAAATGAAACCCGTCACGCCCAAAATAACTTTCCTCCATCCAACTGTTGCCGTCCACAATATTTACGTTTAGGGAATTCAATGCGTTCACTGATGGCCCCAATTTTTCTCCACCACACGTCCTTTCGCCGCATCACGCCACTTACTTTTATGTTGGACAGTGCGAGCTTCTTTATGGTGGCCGAAACAAGATCGTACACCTCTCCCATAACATAATCGGGGTTACGCGATCTTTTGAGGTTGTTTGTTTCGACGTGCAGGATGACAGTATCGGGGGTCTCAAAAATACCAATTTTCGATCACGCGTCGCAGTTGTTCTGTCCGGATGCCGGGACAGCATTCAACTTTCATGGAGCTGTCCTGCTTCCCCACGTGTCAGACAACTGAGTCCCCTAAAATGAGATAAGAATTATTCCGGTTTACATCTTCAACAACTGCATTTACAGCGCGTTCACCAATTTTTTCCTCCAGCAAACACTGGCTCGTACGAAAGTCCTCGATGGTTTTCTTTACCACTAACAGTACTTTTCCCAAGCGAAGTATTTACTCCTTGCAGCATCTCCCACAGTTAAATATGCCGTTGTTGGATGCAACGTCCAACATTCCACCGCTACACGAAAAGTGGAACCAACGACCACACGACTCGTACCAGATCGCAATATTTTATTGCATCCGCTACATAAAACTCATGAAACTTTCTCTAGAGCGGTATCAATATTAACTGGGCCAGGGTTTGCTTCAACACCAATTAAGAGTACAATAGCGAAAGTGGCTGTACACTACGAAGCAGCTACCCTGACCAAGCCGTCGCTGCCACCGCTGAAGACGCATGTTACAGCCACGCGGACACTGGAAAAACGGCCCACCCAAATACCCATCCGGGCGCGATAATCTCCAAGTGAGCAATCCATTACCTATCACAATCACAAGAGCTCCCAAACACTTCCGTCCACCTTGACGACCTAACTGAAACTGAACCACTTGTCCCCTCACTATATAGAAAATTGAAGGAATTAAATACTAAAAACTGTACAGTAAAAATGAGCATATGCAGACGACCTCAATATAACAACAGAAAGCACAGATGATCTTACAATTTTAAAAGTCCTTCTAGATGAATATTTCGAGATATCCGGATCCCAATTAAATCAAAATAAAACAACTATAATGAAATTGGGATACAAGAAAACCGTCAAAGGAAACGAAATTATGTGGGCAAATACAGTTCACCAACAAAAGATCCTGGGAATAACCTTCCATAAAACCATTGCAAACACGATAGAGTAGAACTGATAAATATTATTAAATAAAATCAGAACATCAATGAGAATGTTCTCAAATCAAATTATTAAGATTTTTCAGAAGGCAGAACTTATAAACTGTGACATACTAAGTAAAGCGTACTACGCCGCACAAGCAATTCCAATCCCCAAAACAATAACAAAACATATAACAACCAAACATAAAAATTGCTTCATGGTTTATATGGAGGAATAACATCTTTAAAGTCAAAATTACAACCATGACTTTGGAACACGCAAAAGGTCGTCTAAATTTAAATGATGTCAAAAGTAAATGCAAAATTTTATTTATAAGAAGAAATACAATGCTGATAATCAGAGACACAAAATATTTCGCAAGTCGTCTTCAAAGTGCTAGCCACGAAAAGTACATCTCCTCCTGTAGTTACGCCAAGGAAACCAAGGGAGTTCAATTTCGTCGCGCACTATTGCTTCGAAACAAGATATATGCAAAATTATCAGTTCTACGGGAATTGCGGTTAACAAGAAAATTTATAAATTTCTTAAAATAAAAACGGAAAAAGTAAAAACGAAGTTAAGTGTTGAAATGTATCTTGGAAAATGATTTAGAAACCAATAAGTAATAAATATCTATATAGCGACGCTAGAGCGTCCTGGTACAAAATAATCAACGATGTTATACCATGCAACGGCAAACTTAATAAATTAGGTTTATCTATGCAAATATTGATCATACTCCCAACTTGACATAGCAATTCACAGACTATTATGCAAAAAACACAAGGACATCTGGATTTGGACAAGGAAAATTTTTACCCTACACTCGGACAATTGAAAAGCAACACATATTTGACATCGTGTATCCCAGGAAACATCTATTTTCAGAATCCAAGGTTAACGCAACTACGTGGGTTATCGGACAAATGATACACTACATAATAGAATACGCAGATAAATAGTTTGAAATACTGACAAAAGTAAACAGGTTACAAAAATATTCCAAATATTCCAGAAATTATGTTACATATTTACAAAATTTACAATAGAGTGAAACAATAAACTAATGTAAATACGAAATTGAAGAAAAACGAGGAACCATTATTAATCAACAAAGAAATACCATACCATTAGTAGATCTAAGACGATAATAAAAATGTAAGATTCGGTTGAGGCGTACAAGGACAACCACGATTTAAAAAATGGTAGCGTTCGCGCTATTAAAAGAAAAGAACCCTGGATCGAATACTGGCGCTATCGGATATCTGAAGACAGACATTGAAGAAAAAAAGTGTGCTATACACCTGTGATTAATCAAGGTAAGATGATGCAGTTGTAATAAAAATGAATATCGTCAAGAAAGTCGTACAGAGAAGAAATTGTGCAGATGAGTCCATGTCGACTCAGGCCGAGTCAACACTACATGCTTACGGGTTGACATCATCGATGTTTCAATAGTTCCCTCTTCTTATGTTGTACATTAGCTACTTAAACTGTGAGAACGTATGCTCTAATCTGTGATACAGAAGGACGAAAATTCCCATTATAGCAGATGGATGATAGCTGTGCCAGCTTATGTGTTGACTGTCCGGCTGGCAGCTTATGTGTTGTCTGTCCGATCTCAGCTAAAAAATATTTTCGTGTAAGATTTTTGTTTTTAAGTTTTTATAAAATTCTAGTGAATACTCTTCCTTTTTTTACTTTGTGATTACATAGAAAGTAATAAAACAAAGAAAATCCCGTAAGGCGGATTCTGTAAGCAGAAAGCCTTAGGGTCCCTTGTTTTCTTCCGAAGAGTAAATTAGTTTGAAGTCCTCCGCGTGGTCATACGCAGTTTGTAACTGTCTTTTTGACAATACTTTTATATATAAAATTCAAGCGTGAAATTTGGTCATGATTGGACATTTAAGTACCCAATCTCAGACCAGAAGTTTTGAAATTGTATTTTTCTTGTCATTATCACTTTGCTCCATCAACTAATTTGTCCATATTACTACTAAAATATTGTTTGTTTGTTTTCTGAAAGGGACGATATTTAATTCCATTTATATTACTTTATTCCGAGACGATATTTCATTCCGGCTCAAAATCCATTCCTAACGAATAAAATTCGCTGTTGCAGCTTGTGACACCCCTCGAGTGACCACACAGACGTGAAGTGTGTGGCAGGAAGAGGCAATCGGAGAGCAAATTAAATTGCTAGTAGATTCAAGAGGAGGAAGAAGAGGTGAAGGAGCTAGAGGAGGAAGTGCTGGGAAGAAGAAGAGAGGGAGGAAGGGGGTTGAGAACGGAAACGAAGAAGTCCGCGTGTCAGCGGTGCAGAGAGCAGCTACTGCATGAGCGGAAACAGTTTTTCTCTGGTAACATTTGCTATAAATGGTATAGGAAGTAACCCACCCTCAACACACAATTTTATTAGATGAAGAAGGAATGTTTGCGGTGAAATAAACTACGTTCCGTAACGTTTTCCTTGGAATTCCTAACTTATTAGTGAAAGAGGTAAGGAAGCACATTTTTATGTGAATGGTTCTGGGTTCAATTTGCGCAAACGGTGAACGTGTCAAAGAAAATATATTTTGTAAGTCTCTTCTGTTCTACTAGTCGTATGTTGGGTCATTATTGCTTCTTCTTATATATAAATGTAATAATTGTTATGAGTACTATTTAGATATTTATTCCCATTATCTCTGTACTGTCTTCGCAAACCCAGTCTTTCTGTTTCTTACAAGCTCTTATTTAACTTGCTTCGTTCGTATGTATGATGTCCTTGCGTTTCAAAATTGGTACTTGTTTTTTCGGTCACTTCCAAGTTACCAATCGAGCTGAAATTTTACGGATGTGTGGTATGTAAGACAATTTTGATACCATTGTCCTAAAAGGGGGTGAAATGGTACTAAGTGTGAATGAGTGTATATCATACCATAACTCAAGAATGCTTGAGTAATTACAACCTCACTTGGTACACAGATGACTATCTGACAACAAACACTGTGAGGGTAAGGCAACCTTGGTAGTCTGGACGATATGGCAAGGAGATGACGTAAAATAATGGCAAATGATAGGGCAGTCGAGTTTGCAAATCTCTTTTGACAAATGAATAAACAACTTTTAATACAAATAAGTATAAAATAAACGTAAAAACCCTTTTTCAAAACAAACTTTTATTTTGAAAAGTTTTGCACTAAAAAGTAAAAAATAATGTTCTAAAACATAAACTGGATAATATGACTACATATTCTTTATATAATAATTTGATATAATATGTAAAATTCCTCGATCGGAAAATACCTCGTGTTATTGATTTAAAACGGAATTTAATTGTTCACTCACTATAAAAGGCATTTATATACTTAAAATATCGAAAATTGTTGAAATTTCAGATAAACATTGGTAAAATTAAAATATTAAAAGTATTTCCAATAATCGCATTGACAGCGGTACTTCAAAGGAATTTTTAATTAACATCTTTACCACATATTTTAATATTAAATTTATCCCCACTTTGATGTCTTTTCAAGTGTGTGTATTCCGTAAAACAAAATTTATGATTTTAATTTAATATATACAATACTTTTGATCGCTCATAATGCATTTATGTAATTCACAATTACGAATATTAATTTTATTTTAAAAAGAAATTATTTTAATAAAAAGTACATTAATTCTTAGAAATATATTTCTATTGAAATACGTTTGAAAATTTGTTCTATCTATTAATGAATAAATAAACAAATGTTATTGTTTAATTTCTGTGGACGAATTATTGCCATATTCCCCTTACAAACTAGGTTCTAATCTAATCTAATCTTTCGGTGAACATTGGTAGTTTTACCTCAAATCAAGACATGTTCTCCATTACTCAAATTTCATATTTTATTAATCATTTAATACGTCTTTTATTGAGTGGAAAATTTACAATAAAACTGAGGACATATCAACATGTCCGGCATGTAAGTAATGATATTAGCGTTGTAAGAACACTTGATAAGACAGGTAGGGTACAAGTATATGGTAATAAAATTCTAAAACTGAGGAATTTACAATAGTTCCCATCACAGATGAATTTTCCAGTGGTTCTACAGACTTTCGGTGGAAATAGTACAAATAACTACGGTTTACAAACAATTAATATTGGACTTTGAAACAACAAGTTGGTTTGAAATGATCGATAGTGTAGTAGCGGTGAACTAAGGATGTTCTTCCAAATATACGAGTTTAAGTATCATAAAACGAAGTATTAAGGTTGAATGAGCATATAATGGAGAAATTTAGGTAATGGGAAAGAAGAAATTATTATAATTATTTGCTAAGAAAGAGAAATACTTCAAATCTTTTGACAAATCTTCGCAATAAACCCAGAAATGTGAAGATTGCAAAGTAATAAAATTATCCGCGCTAGAAATTACCGTATATGAATAGAACCCGTCAAAGGATAGTTGTTTCCGTTAATGGTGTCTTCTGCAACATTCTTCAAAGTAATTGGTATGAAAACAGATTGTCAAAAGTAGCACTGCTTCGTTTCTACAAAGTAAATATTTTCTGAAGGAGAATTTTATATCAGAAATATTGTGCTTTTTTCACTGAAGACAAAAATATTTGAAACAATTATGCATTAAACCAAATAAGTACGATATTCTTATATACTCTTATGAATGGTTAAATTTACTGCACCCATTATATTCACCTTAACACATCATGCCTTTATTATACTAACTCATTGAATAAATCTTTCTCTTCTCTTTCGAAATAGTTGAACACGTTTCAAATACGTTCCTATATGACAAATTAAGAGCGATATGACTCCTATACGTGATATTTGCGATGGACTAATACTCGATTTTTTAATCTATAATATGTTGTATGGGTTTTATTTTAAAAAATCTAAACTAGTCTTAAAATTTCTTTTTCGGGAACGAATTGACCCACATACTTTCTAGATCAGAAAAGAAACTTTCCAGAAAGTTTGTTAGTTGCTATATTTTTACATGTTTTAGCCGTTTAAACTGGAACAGAAAGTAATTATAAGTTGCAAAGTGTTAAACGACTGCGCACGAGATATCAAGAGACTTTGTGTTTATAGAAACCTCTAAAAGAATAAAAGTAATAAGTCAAGATACATATTTAACAACATCCTTATCCATGAATTTAGTTTTCCATTACATATTTTTTTCTCTTCTGTTTAGAAGAAGATTTTATCGTGAATTAGATTTTTAATAGAATAATATATTATATAATTGTATATTTGGATATATTACGATTTTTGTATTTTTAGATAATTAATTTCATGATTCTGAACCTATATACACGTAGTATTTTACACGTCTTAAAGGATCTAACGTGGCGCAGCTAAAGAAGATGAATCAATTCTTTAATAAGGAAGAAAAAATATATAATAAAGAAATCGAACTGATATTAACTAAAATAAATCGTATTGAAATTTTACACATAATAACTTTAAACAAAATAATTCATAAAATTATAACTATTTAAAACATTGTACATTTTTATTTCATTATATTTCGTCATAATTCCATCTTTAAAACGTTACACAAAATATTCTTATGTCGGACAATAGACAGTACCGAAGAATATTTTATGAACACTCCAATCCCACAGAACCAACTTCATTATTCTTCGTGAATTCGGTCTGCTTTTTGTAAAACAACATTTCCATTTCAATTAATCTAATAAACCGTGCGGAATGCAAATTGCTTGTTTCAAAACTTTTAATTGCAGTCTCAATGGAAGTAATTCAAGGTTTAGGGGAATCCCATGCCAAAGACTGTCCTGAGATGTGGAAAAAGGTTTGGTAAAAGTTCCAAGTTAAAGAATAACTTTCAAACAGATCTTGGAAAAGGGATTTCATATGTATATGATATGTTTCGCTCTTCTCTACCTTAGGTAAACGAGTTCATGTGTTTAGAAGTGCAGATTTATAACCCCATCGAATACTATTTTGCGTGTCACTCCAATAGAAAGTGTTTTGATGGTATGTCGGTGTGGGTTAGAGAGAGCAAAGAAGAGAGTCAGAGAGAATAAAATGTACGAAACACTCTCTTCTTGTGTCCTGCATAAAAGGTGAGATGTAGTAAGCAAGAGAGAGAGAGAGACTCAAGTTTTTGAGATCTTCCAAGTATTAGTAAAAAAAACAAACTACTAACTCATGGAGAGTTTATAAGCTACAATAAATATTTAAAAAGTCAGACTTTACAAAATCAATGAATACCGACGTCCAAAGTGAATCACATTTGCATCACTTAAATTAATTATTATTTGAATGCAGTGAAAATTGATCGAGTAAGCATCGAAATAAACGCATAGTAGTCAAAGAGTAAGTACCCCAGAAAATGGTTCTCGATAGTGTTCTAAAAGCAAAACACTCTATACCTGCTAGTATTCTCAATGCTGATACTCATACGTCAGTAATCTTTTGCGTCTTCATGATTTCTCTATTCCCCTCACACCATTTTTTTTTCAGTTTTTATTATTTTCGTTTTTATAAAGTGAATAATCAAATTAATTGAACTACACATTCAACTACAAAGGATTCTTGTCCTTTTTTACTATGACTCTGCATATTTTATTTCTTCTTTAATTTAATTTTACTATTTTAGCCCATTTATCTGAATTCAATAGGAGTGTCAATAAATATTGGTTGATACATATTTTTCGAATTATATTGGTGTTATTTCAATGACTTGACTATTTCTAGGACTAATATATAAAACACAAGTTTTAGCTGTATAATGATTTATTGTTTTTTCTTAATTTTAATATTTTTTTTCACTTTTAAAACATTTAATAGTTTTAGACACCAGCAATCAAACCTTTATGAAATCAATGGTGAAAGATGTAAAATTTTAAATGGAGCTTATAATCGACCTATCAGTGAAATATCAGCAATTTTGAATTATTTGTAGAATGGTTATGTAGACTAAACATCTATTAAACCGGATTTCGTACGAGTACACGTAATGCTAGGACAGATTTAAAAATGTTTCAAATGGATTGAATTTATTAATTCCTATACATCGCAGTTTCAGATTAGAAAAAACGTGGTATTGATATGAATGAAATACTTCCCTTTACCGCGTGTGTCGGTTTAATAATTTTTCCTTCTCAACACAAAGAACTTCAGAGCAAAAGATCGACGATCCCTGAGAATCTTAAATCCACCTCCCTTTATCCTCCCGTTTCATCGCGAAAATCGCAGTAAAGCGAAGCTTACTTTCCTTCTCCTCTCCTTCACATAAACAGCAAGAAGGATCGCGCTCGTTACCAGCGCTTATCTCCCAGCGGCGCTGAACGGCGCGTTATCGCCTTCTAATGTTCGCCAAGGCCTCGCTGTAATCTCGTCACTCAAAGGAGTCAAAAGACGGGGAGTTTACAGGCGGCCATGGCAGGGTCATAGAGGTGCGCTCCGCTGGCTACAACATGAACCAGGAACGCAGTAGCGGGTCTCAGATGGAACAGATAGCTATTCTACGCCTCTGTGCTGTTATGTATCATTATTACCACAGATTTACAAGCATATGACGCCGAGTTCACAATAAGTCAAATTGTTCCGGAGTTGATATTGAACTGGCTAGGGTAGAAAAATAATGAGTTCTCCATTATAGTATGTATTACAAGACATTTCAAATTAATTTTTCACGAGACAACATTTTTTATAAAGAGTGCTTTACATCACGTTTCTTAAGAAGCCATCATTTCCCTAACTTTTTGTTATATTTTAGAATTAACCTTCTTTAGTATTATAAAAACCAGTGATTCAAAGTAAATTTTAAATGTATCATAGAATCGACGATGTAACAAGGCTACGGAGTCAAAACTCCATACAACAAAAATAATAGACATATTTAACTAATTCTAAGAAAATTAAATATTTCATCACTACCACAAATTTTAATAAATTTACCCGCGTATTTCACGAACCAAATCACTACATCCAGACACAAAACATTGTTTAAAAAATTTAACGTTTTCCATCTTGATCCACTTCAAATAATTACATTAATATGTGTATGAAGTAATACGTTGTGGATATCGATGAAAAAAACATTATTTGTGATGAAAAAAAATTTTCACCTCACCGAATGGATCATATTTTCTTAACTGTGAAGTATTAATATATTTTATATATAACTAATGTAAAATATTAAGTATTATTCTTATCCCTTCGTTTGTTTTTGGGTAAAATTAACTTCGAATATATTTGATATTGCTATCGATGTTTAAGTAACACTAATGATAGAGGGACAGATGGAGTTCCTCCTTAGCCGGAGATGCACCGGATCTACTCAATACCTCGTCCTGAATGTTAAGTACACACCGTAGAGGAACAGGTAATCTTGATACATTCCAAACATCGAGGATTATCGATTTCCCGTGGCCTTTCGATGGCACATACCACAAATCATCTTCAAAGTACCATCGTCTTTATTCGCAGTCCAATGCGTTCTTAAATATTACGCGTGTAAATCTTTTGTAGGAATAACATATCAATTTTTTAAAATAATTTCAATGAAATTTTAAAGCAGCGAATAAAAAATGAGCCTTTTCCTCTTCACTTATTTAGTCCGTAGATATGAAATTCTATTTCATTTTTTGTTCCAATGCATCACGAGATATTATACATTTTCCACGTTCCTTAATTTTCTGCTATAACAGAAACGTTATTAAAAGTAAAAGGACTGAATGTTCATTAGTATTTGTAATCATATAGGTTCATCAACATTTTTATTAAAATTTTATAAAACCTACCTAAAAGAATAGAGAGTATGAGGTGGATATATTACCTAACAAATGTCGTTTTCCGATTCCTGATACCAAGAATATTTTTAAAATGTGTGTTTGTTTTTTTAAATTATCTATAAAAATCCTATGATAAAATCTTAAATTACTCTGTTTTACGGGTAATTAAATATTAATTATGATATTAATGAAAAATACAAAAGAATGTTTTCGAAATATAAGGTATGTTGATCGTTATAAAATTAAAAAAACACATACAACGTACCTATCACGCGTTATTTATTAAATAAATGGGCGCCTTCCTATACTGACGAATGTTCCATTAATCAATAAACTATACAGTTACATAAATATTGTCGTCATAAAAATGTTACACACAGGGTTAAATTCAGTCATTTCATTTAAATTTAAGAGTAATTTAGAATTTAACATTGAAACACAATATTTTTCTGTCTGAAATTCAAACAATGTGCCTATTGTTGTGCGCCGTCGAATACACTACTTGTAGTCGGATAATAGTGCCTGCTTTGTTTCAGTTTCACGACGATTTGTTGATTTGATCGTTCAGTAACTTCCTTAATTGGTCGGTAAGAAAAGCGAAATCTAGAACTTACTATATATTTAATTTGTGACATGCGAATTAGCTGTTAAGTTTTCCTCTACCAAAAAAAATGTGACTTTTAACGCTACTACTTAAATATTCGTATTGAAATTATCAGAATGTTACTAAACTGTTCGATAAAACGAATTTTTTAATGTAAACGATATTTTTTATGTAAATCAATTCTTTGGTTAGACAACAGTAATAATGTTGATTATACTAATAAATCAGCATGAGATAAGGAGACTGTATGACAGTTGAAGGACCGAATCATGAATGATGTAAATTGCTGCAATAAATCTAATTCCATGAGTGGAACGTGCATTTTATATTTATGCAATGGGGCATATTTTGGAAGGTTGAATAGGTTTTGTAAAGTCGTAATAATTAATAATTTCTTTCTCATTCTTGAATTTAATGCAAACTTTCAGCATTTTCCCCCAATATTCCGATTCTAATTGACACAAAAAATGGCGATTAAAAAATCAAAATTACTCCGCATGACTGTATTGTACTCCTTAATTCCCTCCCTCCTCTACAATTCTTGGAAATTAATATTTTTAATCCAACATGAAAGACAGAGAATATCAATGTGAAAAGAACAAAGCTACAACAAACCAACAGTTATCTCAATTTCCACTTTAGTCTTCCCCGCATTTTCCGTTAATACAAAACCAATATTGCCATTTACATTTCTCTTCTACAGCGGAGTTAATAATCATGTTTCAGTACAACTAATTCCTACAATTTATCTCCGCTATATTGAACTGGGAGAGCATCCTGTAATGAAAACAAGCGAGCTTTGAGACATAACAGAGTTCTCGATCTGAAATCCAAGCGTATATATATGTACGGCTGCAAGCCTTAGGTGTAGGTGGGCAATTATTGAAATGACTCTCTTTGCCGAGTGAGAATTGCTATCCGAGAGCAGAACGATATTGAATCCTAAAGCGGACTTAAGTTACCCATACGAGACAAACGATTTCATTTTAAAACGCTCTCGAGCGCAGTTCCAAACATTACTGCAGGGGAAAAACCAAGTACGTACAAAAAAATAAAGTTATACAGTACAATAAAAAATGTCAGCGATTCGAGTTTTTAATTTTCGAGGAATTGTGGAAGTCATACATTCTGTTGTCATATTAACT
Organism: Laupala kohalensis; assembly: GCA_002313205.1. Lineage (NCBI taxonomy): Eukaryota > Metazoa > Arthropoda > Insecta > Orthoptera > Trigonidiidae > Laupala > Laupala kohalensis. The sequence continues at coordinate 288,555 of NNCF01127304.1, forward strand.
TACTTCCGAACCGTAAATAGGACATGGTAATTAAGAAAACAATTCTAGTAAATGTTCATAATCCACAGGAGGCATTAAAAACAAGAAAAAACTTTTTCATAACAGATTGCGCACCAGACCTTTTTCACCACTACTATCAAATTTTTCATCATTTTCCAGTTAATGAAAGAATATATTACATTTCTTTATTTATTCGTGTGTGTGTGTATATATGGAGTCAGCGTGGCTCAGTGGGTAGAGCGCTGAACTGCTGGTTGGATGGCTGGGGATTTTTCATAACACCTCAACATCCAGACTGACTCCCAGGCCTACTCAACCTGCTGTAAAATGAGTACCAGGGGCTATCCTGGGGTCAAACCGGTCGGAGCGAGATGCTGACCACATCTCCTCCTCCCAGTGCCGAGGTCAAGTAATTGCGGAGCTCTACCCTCCGCGAACCCCTTGGGCACCTTTGGGACCTGTTGTGGGATAGTTTGACTTTAT